>NHYE01005379.1:0-25618 GCA_002938385.1 Gymnopilus dilepis | reverse complement strand
CCCGAATTTTGAAGCACCCAACGGGAGACTGGGTACGAGTCTAAAGCTCGACCCTGCCCTAAAGGTTTCTACATTGTCACGCGCATCGTTACGTCCAAACTTTTGCAAAGCGTATTTTGGAGGATGTCGGCAGTCAATAGCCTTCAACTCAGCCAAGACTCTACTAACATTGCTCATCAAAGAGATGTCTCATTCCCTGTTAGTGACAACCTTCCACCCTTTGCAGGAAATTCTTCTCCATCCTTTGTGAGTGGACAACCACAGGTGATCTCCACGGCGATTGCGATGTCAACCGAGAAATGTCTTAACTCTAAATGCTCTTTTGAAGAAATGCAATGCAAGGAGAGAGGTGCTACAAGGTTCGCGACTGACTACTAGTGGTCTATCGTCAGGCTTTCCCACTGACTGCTGGTCTACCACTCAGGCTACGTCAGCGTCTAGGTCTCGACCAATCGTACATCTCCCGACCGGACGTAGACTCACCTTTTGTGGACGAACTTGATGCCGTTAACCGATTGCTTCCTTACCACGTATTTCAGCAACCAAAGGCAGATACGCAAGCCATCGTTTCTGCTAAAGGCAAAGGGAAAGCGTGGTCTTTTTCATCCATGGACAATGAAAGTAAGGCAGATTCCTGCTTCTTCCGGCGTGCGCTTAGCATTATTCAGTTACTCGATTTGCGCTGGAGTGTGAGAGGCGACGACAGGCTGTCCAAGAGAGATGGCGAAAACTGAAAATACGTTCCGGAAAGGTAGCTCGGTGCCAGTATCTCCTCGAGGTCGTGCTAAATAACATCTCAAGCGCTCGGCGCCTGATGACCAATCTTATTATTTGGCCCAAGTGATTTTGGACACTGATAGGTCTGAGAACGCATGGCTCACAAGTGAGCTGCGTAACGCACGGGCAGAGGCTGAACGATTAGAACGGGAAAGGAGAGCGACTGACAACGTTAGTCGCATGTCACAATTTAGTGCTACTCCGCAAGGGGTCGTACCCTCCGTCCAGTCTCACTACTATCGCACATATCCGTACTCATACACTCAAGCATATGGGAATCACTCTCAAGCACCAACCGTTTCCACCTTCTCAGTATCACCTGCCGCACCCGCGTCGACGACTTACGCTCCTTATCAGTCCAATGGCGCCATTCCTGTACAGCTTCCCGTGGCATCGCTGCCAGCGCTGCATGCTTTGGGTATCATACCAGTACCGGCGGCATCTCTGCCACCGGAGGGTCAACCTCAACCGCCTGCGGTTCTCCGAGGTTCGACCGCGAATGGCACAATTTTGAGCCTTGAAATAAACGTGTCATTATTGCAGAATACTCAGATGAGTGGGTTGGCCATGGTGTTGAATTCTTTAGTGAATAGAGGCCCCTCATCTGGAGTAGGAGCGATTAGTGGTGGTGTAGCGGACAACGTGGACTCTTCTAAGTCCTAATGCAGCTGTCATTGATGATGTGAACATGCACGCCAGTTCGGCAAAGTTTGGCGATGTTAACACTAATACTACGGTATAATTGCTTGGTTTGTAGTGTCGTCAGTGTCGTACAAACTATTACATAGGCGAAAAAGAAAAACTTGATGTCATGTGGTTACGTAACAAATACCGTTTACGGGATTCGGTGTAAATTTAGTGCAGCTCTGGTGTTATACAGCGGCTGTATCCCTCTTCCAAACCATAACCATTACTACCGCTGGCGGAAGGGCTCACCATCATCTTAGACGAGACCACGTCCTTGTGGAAATGCCCGACTTGGATTCTTCTGTCATGGAGTCTCTAGATGCTCACAGGCAACTTCCGGTACGGCGAGGCACAAGTGCAACGGTGCCTCTAGTGAGAGCATCAGGTCCAGTAGGCCAAGTAGACAACGAGAATGAACTACCCACCGCGACTGAAGATAGCCCTCTTGACTCCTCGGCCCTTAATCGCTCATACGGCACTCTCCCAGGACGACCGCGCATTTTTAGCAGAGCTTCTGTTGCTCGACGTAACTTTTCGCAACTACCAATCGTCAACAGCCTTCAACGGGGGCGTTCCAATTCTTTTATAAACGTGCCACCTTTTTCTAACTCGACTCTCCGCGATCTTTCTTTTGGACGCTTCAGTACACGACCTATATCTACTTACGATGAACCCCTGCACACGAAAGGTGGTGAAGCCCCTGATGCAGATTCCAAAGTGAATGGTATTCGGGTGTGGTACACTTCTTTCACTTCAATAGACTGGTTGCACGATACCATCAAGAATTCTGCACGTTTCTCGAAGCTTAGAAGACGCAAATCCATTCGATCACGTATTCGTCTGGCTCTCGATAGAAGCTTGGGCTGGATCATTGTGACCATTGTTGGTTTTCTGACAGCTGTCGTTGCATTCCTTGTTGTTCGCAGCGAGCAGTGGCTCTTTGACTTGAAGGAAGGCTACTGTACTCGCTCGTGGTGGAAGGCAAAGCGGTTCTGCTGCCCTCAACTGGAAGATCAAGATCTTGTCACAATCAGTAACACACAGGTGTTCGCAGAGTTTTGCCCAGCTTGGAGGACGTGGTCAGCCACCCTGTTTCGAGGTCAAAGCGACGAAAACAACGCTATGGAATATGTTTCCTATACTTGCATCGCGGTATATCCCTTCCTTTCTCTTGTCGAGGGACTCGCCTAAAATCAATCCTGCAGCTCATACTTGCCCTGCTATCATGTTTGCTTACCATTTATTTGACCGACTCATCCACTTTCATAACACGCAAAGAGTTAACTGCGGCTCATTTTGACGCGAAGTCCGGTTCTAAGGGATCAAATGTTCTACAAGAACCCAAGAGGAAGACCATGTATTATGTATGTCTAATTCAATTTGAGCCGTCATGGTAGCTAAAGGAATATCCGTCAGGCGGCTGGAAGTGGAATCCCGGAAATTAAGACAATTCTTTCCGGTGCGTAATTACATGCAAAAACGTGCGTTGACATCACGCTAATGTTTGTAAAAGGCTTTGTGATACATGGATACCTCGGTGGACGAACCTTATTTACAAAGTCCTTAGGACTCGCTCTTTCAGTAGCATCTGGGTTGTCACTAGGAAAGGAAGGACCGTTTGTTCACATCGCCAGTTGTGTTGGAAATATAGTCAGCCGATTCGCTACGAAGTATGAGAATAATGAAGGTACCAATACCATTTCATTGTAATAAGTCTGTCACTGACGGCCGCTTAGCAAAACGGCGCGAAATTCTTAGTGCGGCATGTGCTGCTGGTGTTGCAGTGGCATTCGGAGCTCCCATAGGAGGCACCCTTTTTAGTCTAGAAGAAGTATCTTACTTCTTCCCTCCCAAGGTGCGCTATTCTTTGGATTAGGCAGTCCGGTCAAAATTGACGTGCATAAGGTCATGTGGAGAAGGTCCAACTACGTTATTTGACTAAACCTGGCTACTGACGCTGGCCTTCAGCTTTTTCTGCGCTATGATCGCTGCCATCACTCTGAAAATGCTTGATCCTTTCGGAACCGGAAAGCTCGTTCTCTTCCAAGTCACTTATGATACAGTCAGTTTCCTTCTCCCGAGCTGAAGCTTATGTTCACAGTTGGGACACAGGATTGGCATGCTTGGGAACTCGTCCCTTTCTTTGTACTTGCAGTTTTTGGTGTACGTGCAATCCTTCGGAATATTCGGGATCTGACATAAAACTATTCAGGGTCTATATGGGGCATACTTCTCTAAGCTGAATTATCAATGGAGCAAAAACGTACGCAACACGACTTTCCTGGCGACGCATCCTGTCCTTGAAGTCTTGCTCGTAAGTTGTTTTTCCTTCGCAATACTCAGTCCTGACATTGTACCAGATCACACTTTTGACCTCGATCTTGTGCTTTCTCAATCCTTACACGAGGATGGGAGGTACCGAACTAATATACAACTTGTTTGCGGAATGCCGCACTGGATCAGGCAACACCCACTCAGGACTCTGCATCATCGATCCAGGCTCGTACAGACATGTCTGGCCAGTTGTCGAATCTATTGCTGTTGCTATGATAGTGAAAGCTGGACTGACTATCGTTACCTTCGGAATCAAACTGCCTGCTGGGATATTTATCCCCACATTGGGTGTCGGCGCATGTGCAGGCCGTATCATGGGGATTGCTATGCAGTGGCTTCAAACAAGACACCCAGATTCCGCGCCGTTCCGGGCATGTGGTGGCAACATGGACTGTGAGTCTGGATTGACACTTCACTCCCGAGCATGCTAAATGACAGGCAAATTTCCAGGCATCATTCCAGGCTTATATGCCATGGTTGGCGCTGCAGCAACACTCTCGGGTGTTACAGTGAGATGACTTTCCTTCAATCCTGTACTCGTCTGAAACACCTTTCTAGCGCACTGCCGTTTCTTTGGCTGTTATCATGTTTGAGCTCACTGACACCTTGACTTACGCTGTGCCTGTCATGCTTGCAGTGCTTGTTGCAAAAACGGTCGCAGACGCACTCGAACCCAAGGGCATATACGACCTTGTCATAGAGCTCAATCAACTCCCCTATCTGGATTCTAAGCATGAATACCTGTGGGGCAATGTCCAGATCGGTGACGTGGTATGTCGTATTTTGATTGTATCTTGTCATCTGTCCTGACGACCCTATAGCTTTCTCGAGACGCTGAAGTCATCAGGTTGGACAGGAAAAACACAGTTGAGAGCCTGAAGGCTCAATTGATCAATTTGACATCATCTGGTGCTGATGACAGCGGTTTCCCAATCGTCAGAAGTGACGAGGACGGGTTCCGTTTGTTGGGATACATAGGCGCCAACGAACTTGAGCACGCATTGAGTGCGTTTGTTCGTTTTTTGTCTCTGTCCTCCTCACCTATGGTCAATTATTCCAGGTCTCGTCTCTGAAGAGTCAAACAATGAAGTTCACTTTCATACTGCATATTCTCATAACCTGGCGTCTTCTTCCATTTCATCGTTGCCAGAGTCCAGTCAGATCGCTGCACCTTTGGATCCTTTCGACTTCACACCATATATGGATCAGGTACGCTTGCCATTTGTCTCAGCATGATGCCGTATCTCAAACCTGAGCAGGCCCCGCTCACTTTGGCTAACAACTCTCCTATGGAGCTTGTCCATCAAATCTTTGTCAAACTCGGGGCAAGATATGTCATTATAACGGATCCCGAAGGAATCTGTGCGTTTCGAATTTCTCACTGTGATGCGTAATTGAATGAAGATTCGCCTCAGATGAAGGTGTGATTGACAAGAAAACGTGGCTTGCATTCTTAAGCGAGTTGGAGGAAAAATCGTGATTGCATTTTCACTTCTTCTGCACATTTCTACCTCACGGACTACAAACTTATAATCCGACACTGAGTCAGCTCCTTAAATTGATGCATCTAATGTACTCTACCTGGTTGCTGGCACTCTCTTCAAGTTGCAAGATCAACTGTAGCATGTAACCCAGATTTGAATATCACTCTCATAAGTCACGGCATAACTTTGATCGGCTGTTTTACTTGCTACTGTCCACAGGTAGTTATGTACGCAACTTCAGAGATGGAAACCCGATAATGCAAGTAGACTCGAATTCCCTCGTCTTTCCCAGTCCACAGAGAAGTGAAAGAGAATTACGTACTCAGATCATCTTTGTTTACACTATCGAAACCAAACACAGGCGTGATTCTTCTTTACGACTTGTCTTTTACTCTGCCATGGCACAATCAGGCCTAGGTGTCCCCGTTAAATTACTTCACGAATCATTAGGGCACGTTATCACGGTCGAATTGAAGACAGGGCAACTCTACAGAGG
This sequence comes from Gymnopilus dilepis, assembly GCA_002938385.1. Lineage (NCBI taxonomy): Eukaryota > Fungi > Basidiomycota > Agaricomycetes > Agaricales > Galerinaceae > Gymnopilus > Gymnopilus dilepis. The sequence continues at coordinate 19,840 of NHYE01005379.1, read as the reverse complement.
AAAACTCGCTGAAGGTGCGCTGTGATGCTTTTGTACATGACATGCACCAGCTGATAACTACATCCTCTCGTCGTTACATATCCGCTCCGCCCTTGAAGCTGAGGATAATCTCAACATCTCTTTGAAAGATATCACTGTAACAGGTCGTGACGGACGCGTTTCCCAGCTTGACCAGGTGTACATACGAGGAAGCATGGTTCGCTTCTTCATCGTGCCAGACATGCTACAAAATGCTCCTATGTAAGCCCTCTTTGCGAAGTGATTCATACTTATTGCATCCATTTATCTTCTTCCCCTTGCAGGTTCAAACGCGTTGGGCCAAACGCTATGAGAGGACGGGGTATCGGCACTGCAAGAGGTCGTGCCACTATTATGCGGGGTACGCGGTTCTCCGATTTTTCTGCCATAGTGCTGAATGACCTCTTTTGCTGTTCGCTCCCCATTACCAGCTAACGGTATGTTATTTCTGATCATGGTCGCGTCCTATTACCTTCTAAAACTTACAATCCAGCCCGACGTGGACGTGGTGTTGCACCGCCCGCAAGAGCAATCAGGCGATAGTATCACAAAGAATTCAAAATATATCTCAGATTGTTCTCCTTCGGATACTCTCAACTTTAGTTACAGCGCATGTTCGAAGTTTCATCCCTAACACTGTATCACATCCATGGTGAATGTTCCCTAACTGCAAGCTGGCATTATACTCAGGTGCCAGGGCCTCAGTGAGTGAGCGCCGAGAATGTGAGCAACACCTGAGAGTCCAGAGTATCAAAAAGGACGATCAGTCGCACTGAGAACCAGCGTTTAGAACCTATGGAAATTTTCACTGGAAGGAAGATGTAGGTAAAAGTGATGAATACCTGTTGGCTACGTGAATCTCTAAAAGTCAGTTACTCTTCCTCTGAAACTCCAGTCCCCTCCAGGATCCGCTGCCGATCGCCTCACTGGCTCACGTTTGGGGCCGCCTTGTTCACCAGTGACGGGATTGATGTCGCCTTTGAATTCGAGTATGCTATGCTCAGAATTCGAGCTGGTAGCTGAATTCTCAGTTGTAGGAGGGAGCTGTGCTTTACGTTGAAGTTCTTCGAATTCGCGTTGATCTTCGAAGGGAAGCGGCAGGGGGGCTGGGCGATTCATCGACACGTGGCGCCTGAAAAGCCTCGGTGCCCTGCTGGACGAACAACGCAACGACATGAACATTGCAAATAGGATACGAAGTGGTCATTGACAGGAAGCACTACGTACATTGTAAATAGATTCAAACTTGGGAATGTTCACGTGTGCTCGTGCTCACTTACTCATGATCATGCTCAGGAACTACGGGGTTCATCTTTGTCCTAACCTATGTGTTCATAACAGCCCAAGAAATTTCAATGCCGGAGACGTCAGGCCTTAAGAAGGACAGAGCCTGCGATGCTTGTCGAAGACGCAAAATAAAGTGCAATGGTCCCTCCATGCCAAACAATGTTTGCGCTAACTGCTATCGAACGGGCAAGGCCTGCACTTATATGTTAGTTTCCCCTCTTTCTTCTACCGTAATCGCGCCTCTAATTGCACGATCTCTTTAGTGAAGTGTCAAAACCACGAGGTCCTTCAAAAGCGTAGGTCGCTGTGCTGAGGACCATTTCTTTCCGGTAACAACGTTCAATGATCTGCTCCAGTTATATAACGAGTCTCGAGGACAAACTAGACGTCTTGGAGGCACTGCTTAGACAGGTATGAGAAAGCCATCTATGGTATAGCTTATTATTTACCTACCTCTGTCCTATCACTTGGTACAGATTCAACCTGGTGTTGATATCTCAAAACAGTTCGGCCCTCCTCTTGTTCGCGACTCCTGGAAAGATGGCGACTCCTCGTTCACGCCTCCCGTGGCGCAAAGCGTGCCCCTGTCATCCAAAATCCGGTCAGTACCATCGCTAACCCTTTTTCGTCTCGGCGGTGAGCTTGCAACCCCGCATATCTTCAGCCTGGACTCATCGTCGTCCGCTCATGCCAAATCCCATTCTCAGTCTCGTGCAAAACGTGCAATGCCAAATATCCATGCGTCGGACCCGTCGTCTTATCATCACTTGCAGAGCCTATCAGACGAAGATACATTCTCGGAGGTTTCTTCGGACGATGAAGATGCTGTAATCACGTCTTTCAATGGCAGGACCAGAATCACTTTGCGCGAAACTTCAAGAACAGACTCGGCGGCTGATTCCGATATCCGATTCCATGGCCGAAATGATACAGCGGGTCTGATCGAGCTCACGAGGCACTTCAAGGATTTGCATATCGAAGGCTTTCCCAAAGCCATATCACCAGGAAAAGTGACAGGAACCCCTCCTGGTCAAGTGAGACGCCTTCCATTTTGGAAGACGCCGTCGGTATGTTGTTTTGGATTGTAGTTCGAACACTGATTGACGCTCTCCGCTTACTTGTTAGTGGGAGTTAGGTTACGAAAGTCTCCCTATTGACGACCCAGTTCTTCTGAAGGACGTCCTCGAGAGATTTCCCTCGCCAGACGTTGCTGAACAGTTAATCGAATGCTACTTCCGTTATTCGAATCCAATCTATCCACTGCTACACTGTCAGACCTTTCACCAGCAATGGTCAAGGCAGTTGCATCGACACAACATCTGGTTTGCGTGTGTTTGCATGTCACTATTTGCAGTAGCAAGCAGGTGGTGCTCCATTGAAAAGATGACAAGGCGAACTTGGAATGAAGACGAAGAATTGGCCGACTGGAATCTGACAGGACGCCATTATTTTGATGTCGCCAATGGTAGGCATACGGGGAGGGTGGTCCTCATCATGTGCCTCATTAATCTTCTGCGTAGAAATACATCACATCCGAAGAAGTTTATTGCAGTCGGCAAGCTTGTTCGAAGTACAATCCCTGGTGGTAAGCAGCTAATTCCTCCTTGCATTTCTAAAGCAACCCCAAATTAATTTCACAAGCTTATGGTCATGTATTTGTCAGGATCTGATGCCTACCCCTCAGCTTGGGTCCTTGTCAGTGTGGCCCTACGTAAAGCGGTGGACGTCGGTGTCCACCGTAAGAGGGTATACCGTTCCGAAGCGAATATAGAAGACGAGTTATGGAAACGGGCTTTCTGGATCCTCGTTGTGATAGATCGACTGCAGGCAGTTGTCCTAGGTCGAAGTTTTATGTTGGGCGATGAAGAGTAAGTCCATTACCGCCCTAATAAGGTTAGACTAATGGTAATGCATGTAGCTTTGACGTCGACCTTCCTCTAGAGGTGGACGACAGTCATTGGGGCACTGAGTCCGGAAATGCCAGCCATTTCGCACAACTGAGCGAGACTTCCCTTACGCTGATTGGGTTCAATCGACTCGTCAAGCTGACTGATTTGATGGGGCTTGCACTGAGGACATTGGTACGTTTGCTGCAGATCTGGCGTCTTGTCGCTGACGATATTCCCCGTAGTATGTAGTCAATAGAGCGCAAGCATGCTTTGGTCTTATCGCGCTCGATAGGGGGGATGTTGTAAGGCGTCTGTCAGAAGCTTTGGAAGGATGGGAAGCCAGTACCCCTGAGCATTGTGAGCCAGAACGTAAAATCTCAACTCTTATTGACTTTGCGTGTCCAGTACGTTGGACGAACGACATGAGTGCTTCGAAATTTTCATCCCAATCTGGGAATCTGTTCATAATATACCATATGACTCGCCTTTTGATTCATCGCCTGGCCGTAACCTCTCCAGCCTCATTTTCTATAGATTCCATCTCCAGGGATAAACCAAGACGCGCCCGTGCTGGACCTGACCAACCTCTTGCCGATTCCTCAGCTCAAATCTGTACAGCCAGTATCTATTCGTCCGTTCGCATTCTAGAAGTCGCATCAACGCACAAGCTCCATTACCTCTATCCCCCTTTTGCTATATACATGTCACACTTTTGTGCCGCTTTTATCCTGCGACTCGCTTGGCAGACGAAAGTCGATGAGCAAGAGGGCACAACGAAAGCTGGGCCGGACACAGCAGAGATGCTTCCAAAAGCAGAGGTCTTTCTCCATGTTCTGGACACTCTGAAAGACCGTTGGAGTATTGTTGGCTTGTTACTGTAAGTCCCAAGTCACTTCATCTTGCCAAATTGTTTATCTCCCCTCTGAAGGGAGGACCTTTACGAAGGCCTACGCGGCCTTCCGAATAGCATGAGTCTTCCTAAGGTCCCGCGTGTTCCGAATGTCACTCAGCCGTGTTCCATTCCAAGATCAAGGTCGATTCAGAGCGAGCGACGTCGGTTGATGGCTGTCGACTCCAATGCCATCGACAACTACGCTTTACAGTCCTCTCCTTCCGAAGGCATTATGTCGTTACCTGTAAGCCAACAGACTGGCAGCCGTACGGGCTACTCAACGTTTGTGAAGTCTGTTGCTATCGAGGCTCGAACTGTTTCTCTGACCTCATCGCCTATGCGCCAAACTGAAAGACCAAGGGCCAGATCAGTTAGGCTGCTGCGTGCTCTGTCTTCCCCTGACCTACGTCGAAATGTACTTTAAGTATGGCATCAAACAGTTCGATACGACTAAACCCCAGTCGGATCACTTGTAGGTACATTTGGTGGAGGAAGTAGCGATTTCCGAGCATTTAGGTAGGCAACTAGCATCTGGGTAGCGATCAGCGAATCAAATCGAAGTCTATGCCGCAGACAATCAAGGCACCAGATACAAGTTGCCTACAGGAATCCGCATTTGCAGGATTCGATTACTACTCTAACAGATTACTAGTATACAAAGCATATCCGCGTGATAATGGCTGCATTTCTACGACTCATAAAAGAAGTTTCGGTATTCCATACCATTGTCCTATGCAGATGGTGGGAATGTAGTATGAACAAGTCACCGAATGGGTGCGCAGATAGGAGAAACAACAATGGCCGTTCTAATAATTAGACAACTATAAGCAGGTTCAGCGTTAGAGTACTGACAAGTAATGAAGCAACGTACGGAGGACGGCGTTAATGCAACCGTCGTTTTCTGGGTTGTTCGTGATCTGAGCATATTTGCCGAAGACGACTTTTCCTCCTGCTGTAACCATCCCCAGCTCAGAGACATTGACTTCAATAACCGTTCCCTTCGTCATGACGCCAAGTTGCGTGTACATGGGCGACTGAGGGTTCTTTTTGACACCCAATATCTGGAGTTGGAAAGTGGCTTTCAGATCGGCTGGAAGCAAGAGATCAGGTATGAGCAGAAGGACGAAGAGAGGAACGTACGATGTGTCACATTAGCCTTTTTATACCGTAGGGCCGTTGGCCGAATGAACCTCTCCATTTTCACAGGTTTCCGCGTGAAGCCCTCGCCAACAAATGTAGCCTTGGTCACCATTCGCTTCCAAGCTTTGCTCTTGCTCTTCCCAGTCTTGACAACCTTGAACATCTCATCTTCTGCGATACCTCGCACTTTGGGTAGAGGAACAGCGTATTTGGCGGCCTTGTCTTTCCGCTTCTGTTTAATGGCGCTCGACAACGCCTTGGCATCTTTCTGACCTTCACGGTCAAGGAGATACGTCGGCAAAGCGCCTTCTGGCACTGTTCCGGCATCTGGCTGCTTGACGTTGCGTTCGTCATGAGCCTTGATAGTCTTCTTCATCTGAATCTTCTCAGCATGTCGTTTAGCGTGCAGAAGCTTGGCCTTGATACCAAAGGCCTTTTGAGCAAATGCAGACGACTTGTGGGAGGCACGGGCCTCTTTCTTGCGCCTGAAGAGGAAGAGTGAGAGAAAATAAGGAAGGATGATTTTGCAGGACGTACTTGCGTTCATAGTAATCTAAGCGGCGACCATGTCGCTTGATGTGTTCCTCGATGTACTCGTTCTGGAAAAGGGTCAAGCGCTGAAAAAAAATGGGTCGAGAGAAACATTACCTGAGGCTGAAGAGAGGGTCAGCAAGGGTATGCAGGGCAGGGAGGCGGGGACATACCATGGGTGGTGAAGAGAGGACCGACGACCAAACAAGGGACAACAGGGATGGATTGGCGCGCGGCACGTGGTGCACGATCTTGAGTCGAAATATGTGGCAGCAGCAAGAATATGCATATCCCCAGGAGCCCCTTCAATTCTATGCCCAGCCCAACGACTACTATCCCGTGTCGCGCTCCAGCCTAGATGGCCATGTGCAGGGATCCATCTCCCAGCAGCCTTCTGCCTTCGGAGGAAATATCCAGCCCCAGGGCGCATGGTGGACTGCTTTCGGCACGGGTGGCTTCGAGGGCGAGCCCCCACTGCTTGAAGGTCACTTCCTTTGTCTGGCTTTCCTGCTACCGTCTTCATTATCTCCGTAGAACTTGGTATCAACTTCCAGCATATACGGGACAAGTCGCTGACTGTTCTAAATCCGCTGCGGCGAGTCGACGAACATATCATGGATGACGCTGATCTCGCTGGGCCAATCTTCTTTTGTTTTTGCTTTGGCATCTCCCTTCTCTTTGTGAGTCGTTCTATATACCCTTTTCTCTTCTGTGCGCACTTATGTGCCGAATAGTCTGGAAAATCGAATTTCAATTACATCTATGGCGTCGGCCTCTTTGGATCAGCGTCTCTCTATACCCTTTTGAACTTGATGTCTGAACAGGGCATTGACGCTTATCGTGTTGCATCTGTCCTCGGCTATTGCCTGCTTCCTATGGTTGGTGTAGGTGCAATCAGCGTGGTCATGGCTCTAGAGTATGGTCAGGCTCCTCTCTGTCCTTTCTATATTACTGATAAACTTCCAGTGGTACATTCGGCTATCTTCTTTCTATTGCCTCCATTTTGTGGTGTACATACTCTGCTTCTGGCATCTTCGTAGCCGTCCTCCGTATGTCCGACCAGCGCCTTCTCGTCGCATACCCTGTCGGACTGTTGTACGGTTGCTTCGCCCTTCTGAGTATATTCAATGGGAAGCCATTGGACAAATGACACGCTAAACTACCAAATAATATTAGATTCGATTGTGTACTGTATGTTATTCTTGTGAGGGTGTCTAATTATTTCTCTATCTGGTCAGGTTGGGCTTCATCTGAAGGTCTTTGAGTCCCATTCAGTAACTGCTGGCTATATAGCTTCAACAGCACCTCCATGATCTCTTCCAAAGGTATTGTTGCGTATTCATGAACATACTGCGGTAGAGAATCTTCAAGGCTAAAACCGGCCTTCTTCATGAAGAAGGGGTGCATCACGTCAGGGGTCGCCTCACCCAGTTGTCGCATCGTCAGACGTTCTATATGCCGCTTGCGAGGTTTGTATGTCAAGGTCGACCGTTTCGGTGGACCGTGCTGTGCCAGTGACCCTTCCACTCCATCCTTCGATGTGGCTGATTGCACGGGAGAAATGGCCAAGGGTGAAGCAGAAGGTAGAGGAGACAGTGTTTCCCTTGAAGTCTGAGGTGTCTTCAATTGTTCTGTGATACCTGGGCGAACATAGGATGGCGTGTAAGGCGACAAGCCCGCGGTACCTGCGGAAGGAAGTGTGGCGGAGCGCGGGCTTTCGCCGAGGGAGAGGGGTTCGGGTACTTTCTTCCTTCTTTGCGACCCTGTAGACATGGCCGCGGAGACCGTACTCATAGACACTCGCCAATCCTCCGTTGCGCGGACTTGATCCATCTCGCGCGCGAGATTTTTGCGGAGGATAGTCAGCCAGGCGTATAGGGATATGTTCAACGTGATGTAAATGTCTTCAAATGCTCTCATACCAGCTCGACGAACGAATTCACTGTGGAAATCGTATAAGAGCGTCGTGATAGAGTCAACTATGTGCTCTTCGCTGGTCATGTTCATCCTCATAGACGGTAATCCGACAATAGTGGCCTCTGTAGAATCTTTGAACAGACTCATCGGCCAGTCAGGTCCAATTTCCTCTTCAAAGGGATTGTCGGGTACGGAGGTTTGGCGAGGAATTTGAGTATACTTAGAAATTACCATAGAAGAGAATGCTAGATGAATATCTCGCTGTGCGGGTCTGGCGTTCATTCCAACCTGGCTATTCAATTCGGCTTGGACGTCCCGACCAACAAACTGCGCAACTTCAAGATCTCTCATGGACCGTGGGAAGACGACGAGTCGCAGGGCGTCCAGTCGAAGACTCATATGCTGTAAAATACTGTAAGACAGCGCCGGATCTGCTTCGCGAAATCGACTCTTGGCTGACAGAAGCATAGCTTCAGCAACCGCCGACAACGGGTTATCTGGCTTCGGAGTACGCGTTGCTCGGAATGTCTGAGATTCTCTAAAAGCACCCTGACGCTGAGCATCAAGATTGGCTTTAAACTTGTTGACGTAGGAAAGCAATTTTGGGATAGCACCAATTGTTGCCGCTGCAAAGATATCTGGACACCTGACGGAGAAGGATAGTTGCAGTGGGCGAAAGTCCTTGTTGACCGATAAGTTGGCCTGTGGCCAGTCATCTACGATCTCGACTTCCAGTGGTTGTGCCCTTGACCAAATTGTTAGTGATTGGGCAAGGCAGGCGTACATATATCGTACCGATAATGAAGCAGCTTCTGCTGGTCTGAATCAAGAGCCGCAATCAATGAGCCACTTGTCAGTCTGAGCTCTAGCATCCTGCTCTTCGAGCTGTCCTCCTTTATGACACCCTCAGACCTCCTGATTGTTTGGAAGACACATGAAGTAACATGTGCATGGCCTGACAGATTGCCCTTGGCGGCAAGAGACACATCGTCGACAAATAAGAAAAGCTCCTTGAGATCGTCAGTCAAGTGCATCCTGAGAATAGAATTGTGCAATTCAAGATTGAGTTTGCTGATGGATTGCCCAAGATCTACCTCCAGTTTGATTTCTCGGATTCGAATGAGGGTGAACGATAAAAGCGTTCGTTTCTCTGACGCGTTGTCCCTTGTCTGTAAAGACACGGCACTGTCAGAAGTCGCCTTGGTGTCGATAAGAGATGACTGTTTGTTGAATATCGGAATACGATCCAGCCAGACCGCTTTGAAACATAGGACGTCTTGGAGTCGCGAGAAACGTACACTGCCAAGGAACTCGGTATCGAGAACGATTGATATGGTGTTCGCGGAGGTCTTATTCCCCGGGGCGATCGCATTGTAGGAAAGAGAGAAAGAGAGATTCCTGGCATCTAGTCTCACGCAATCTTCACTCAGGAATCCATGTTTCAGACCAATAGTAAGCCCACCAACGGTGCCCGATAGTGAAGCTCGACTTGCTCCGGGCAGTACATTGATGACGAATCCCCCACTCTTCCAATGCAGGCCGGCTACCACATTGACATCGGGTTGACAAGTGAGCTCCAGATTTGACTGGTCAATTTGCAAGCTGAAGCATATCTGCATAGTCGAAACTGAATTCTCAAGGCCTTCCTCTAGCCTTGGAAGGGAGCCATTAGAAAGGAGTGGTGGAGGTAGCGTTGGAGATCGTGCATGTTGTGTAGAGCTTTTGTGCATCCTGTCCTCAAGATGGCCAACAAGTTCTGTCAAAAAAGGAAGCAGGGTCGGCCGCAGAATATTGTTACTTGAGTGTACTATGGATTTGAAGGTTAGGGCGGAGGGCTTCTGTTCCGAACTTCTCGACAACTTTTGCGTGGCGGGCGTCGCTCTGTACTCCCCGAAAACGGATACCACAGGGAGACTGAATATTTCGGCACCCAGTCGGAGAGCCTGCTCGTCTGACAAGTCTGAAGCCCTGTTTGAGGAAAAGAGCTTGGCTTTGATGAGACCACTAGCAGCATCGCTGAAGAGCCGGACCTTGCCGCTATAGAAAACCAGATTGAGGAAGACGCTTGATGTAGGCACTGCTGAATAACGCTTTTCGAGCACGACTGCCTTTCTGTCCTCGAACATGGGAATGGTTGAAAATGGTGTCGATGGCATGTTGACCGATAGCCGTTCCACGCGTTCTTTACCTTGTCGATAGACATCAATCAAGGCAAAGATATATCTTGGTATGTTTGAATCTATGTCCAGAACGAAGCCGCTGACATCTGATGTGATCCAGATTTGCCTTGAGGAGCCTGAATTGGATGACCGCAGCTGGGCTGTCATTTCCGGATAGACAAGACAGTTCCTCGTGTAATGCCTTTCAGCGGTGAAGTCATCCGAAACAGACTGCCTGAACCTGAAAAACCAGTTGGAAAGCAGGAATCAGGTGCAATCAAGTGCTTACCGAGAGACAAATTGAAAGGAGAGACGTTGCATAACAGCATCACCCGTCTCACCCCGCCTAGTGCTGAACTCGACTGACTTGATGGAGAATAAGAATGCTCGCACAGGAGAGGACCCCAGAGATGCGGATAGTCCAACTTCGCTGTGTGTCAATGGGAAAGCTACTCCGATACTTCGTATCGACACATTCACTAGGAATCTGGTGATCCACGATTCCTGCAGCGACTGAGTCTCGCCTACGCCTAGATCGAAGGTCTTCAGGATGCTTTGGGTTTTCTCTTTGAAGGCGGCCATCTGCGCTGTGCGTTCCTCTCGGCGGTCTAGCATCTCTGCCTATAGACAGCTTTAGCAGAGATAGGAACAGGAGGAAAACATTATTACCTGTAAATTGTCGACAAAGTCACCGAATTCTCCGATGGAGCTCGGTTGCATGACTGCATGCATTTTGCTTACTGAAAACACGAGAGTCTTCTCGCCTTTCAGGCCTGTATCTGACCCGTTGACCCTGAAGTCAATGGTCACAAAAGCTGAACGATGGTTGCGGTTGGCCATATTCGAACCATTGAAACGTGGAGCGAGAGATAGTGCGAGATCAGATACTCCTACATCCCAAGACCACCCCTTGGAATTGCTGACCCTACCATTGATGTCTTGACACTCTAGGACGGCGGTGGAGGACATGCCCTCTAATCCAATACGAAAGCCTCGCATCTTACAGTGAGCTTCAGTAGCAAATGATGTGGGCATTTGTGCTGCTGTCTTCTGCAAGGAAGGGCCTTTTTTCAATCGAGACTTTTGGATCAAAGCTACAAGGTCATTGAAGTCTTGTCCAAACTTTTGTTGTACAGATAGTAAGGTGTCCCAGTGAGAAGGTTTCACCTTCAGGTCAATGAAGTCGAGAAGGATCAAGGCGTGGATGTGATAGCCATCTGATTGACCTGCAAGAGAGAGCGGGGGGAGGGACAACTTGATTCGGGAACTGGGAGGCGTATCTGCGGCAATGGGCTTGAAAGCCACATTCACAAGCATATATTTGCTTTGCAAACCGAATGCATGAGTTGAACCAGCTCTCAATGCACCAGAGGAATCAAAATAAGCAATTGTCTGGTGTATCTCCCAAGAAAGCCATGTTCCGTGCATGACTTGCAAAGAAATTTCGAAATGCTGGATTGCACAGTGGATTTGCAGGACGCTGCGACGCCGCGACATTTGGGATGGTGCAGGAGAACGAGGCCTCGGAGGACCTCCTTTGTATTCCTGTAGTAAAGTCTTGATGGCGGCGTCAATACCTGGAAGGTAGTCTGCTCTCCATTCCCCAATGAAACGGTACAGATGAAGAGCGCTGCGAGGGACTTGAAACTGTAGATCATCAACTGAAACAGCAAGCTTTAGATCTGTCCTTGAACGTGCTTCTGGGCGTGACACAGCAGTTGAACGGCAATGTCTAAAAACCAAGGCAGCCAGGACATCTTGTTCACTGTCTTTGAAATGATCAGCAGGTGAGCGCGCTTGAAAATATATCTCCTCGACCAAGAAACTTTGATTTATGGATTGGACAGCCTGACGATGAGCAAGCAAAAGAGTACAAGACACTTGCATCCCCTTTATGCCAAAAACAAGGACCAAATTTTCCGCGGCTGCCTGTATGTGCAGTTGCTGGATGCCGCCAAACAGCTTGAGCGACCAGAGTCCGGAAAGCTGGTGATTTGACGAGCGATCAGATTGTCCTTGAATGATGCCATGCTGGGAGGAATCGCTTTGGCGAGACATAAAGCGCCTCTGCACCCGAAGAATGTGTTGAGCAAAGTACATCAAATGCGGCGTTAGATTTAAGGAGGTCACGCCAATTGAAAAGGACACGAGAGTCTCGTGCACTTTTCTGGACGGTTTGGAACGCAAGGAAGTCTGGGAAGCACTTGAAGGACTACCACTATTGATTTGAACGAGGTCTCGCAACCTCGACCGGATATCAATCGTAGAATCATCCACCGTGAATTGAGTAGGTGGCCCTCCTGCAGGGGGGAAGATCGTGGCAGAGGCTCGTAAGATCTGAACATGAATAGTCGCCCGCGACTTTCCTCCTCGGACCTGGCTTTCGTTTCGTAGCTGTGCCTTTGACTCTTGCCCAAAGAAGGCAGGGTCCAACAAGGTCAGATCACCAACATCAGCTGTGTCTTGATCCAGTAGGCTCAACCGAGATTCTATTGCTAGGGATAGACCCTGCACACCACCTTCACCAATATTCTTGGGATGCTGGATTACCTGAGAGCGCTTCACACTCGAAAGACAGCTCTGAAGATGGTAGAGAAATCTGAACGTTGTGTCTGTCCTCAGAAGATTTGGTGTACCTTTTTGTACCAGGTACGAAGGCTGTATGGTGGATAGATGATCAATGACGGGGCCTTGGCCTTCAGAAGCTTCAAGAACAACATGTACTACTCCTCTTATGGTCTCTAGATGGTGCGACCTGAGTCGGCGTAAGGAATCCCTGCAGAGGGAGGCCGTGCTTGAGGAAGCAGTTAGGGTAGTTGTCACCAGCTCTGGACCTTGATTGCCCATCTTCGTTGACATATCACCTAATTTCAGTTGAAATTGACTGCCTGCTGACTTGAAAGCTGATGCAGAGACCAGCAACTCGCAACTAACGGAGTCGCCCAAGATAGATTCCAAAGTCCGCTTGTCTAATGACGTTTCCAAACTTGTGCGGGCTTGTCTGAGCGAAGCCTCCAGTGTCGAGTAATCTCCAAGAACACCCGAGAAATGCAAATCGCGAAAGTCAAAATTGAGAACCGAGGTCGTGTCCAAATTGGAGGGGATGACGGGGGGTTCTGTTGGTTCAGTAAAGCTGAGATGCGGGGTGTCATGTAGGAGATTGACATGTTGGACATGGTACCACATTATGCGCGGCAGCACAGTCTCGAAAGCTAGCTTCTTCGTGTTCCTTTTCAGCCCTACATGTGCAAGGCAATCGACCAAAAGCGAGTCAATACAAGAACTTGGCTCAGCAACCTGTGGAAATAGTATCAAGCGCACATCGGGAGCTGCCGGATTATCTTACAATGTTCTTTATATCTTCTTCGAAGAATAAAACAGCTTGAAGCAAAAGCGGTGTAGTAAATATCTTCCAGGTTTGGCAAAGTCTGAGCCGTAGAATATCCAAGTCCTCATTTTGGGAGACGGAACCAGATATAGCGATCGGTGCCTGCTCCTCAAGGCCGTCTTCATCAAAAGATTCCATGTCCTGGTCTAAAAAAGCTGCACGTTCCTGGGTCATTGGTTAGAGCATTACAGAATCTATCAAGAGCATTACAAGCCTACCTTGATCATTTCAAACACTTGGTGATTCAAGGTAAACGGCACCTGGGGGCGTGACGTGAAGTGCCTGACTAATGGTGAATAGAAGGCCATTAGCGGACCGACGGGATGTTCGTTCAAAGAATCTGCAAAGCAATTTGTTTAACATCCACTTCCTCAACAATCTCCTGAAGATTGTAGTTACCTCCTGATTCGGACCAGTCTTCTTCCACCGAACCAGCTTCCGTAAGATCAGCGTCATCAGATTCATCACCACTTGACATTGCGCTGTCCTCTTGAAGTTCATGGGCTGGCGTCGACGTACGCGTCCTCCTGTATTTTTGTCAATACAAGGCCCACCGAGATTTAGGAATCTGCGTACGCTAGTCGAGCATCACGGTCGGCTTCCGAAAATCCTTCTTCTTCTTCTGATTCGAACATTTCCTGCTGCACCGAAAATGTCTTAGATTGTTTCCGTATCACATCTGAGTTAGCAATAGTGACGGCGCGATTTCGAAACCTCGTCAGGGCAGGCTGAGGCAAGTAAACGCTGGTGTTGATCGATGCTTGAACACCTTAGGTTCTTGTGAGAGATGCACAGGTATGACAGTAATAGAGCCACACCTGCAGCTTGTCGCTTTCCCCCCCTTAATTGGTCTAGTAGATGCTTCGCACGGCCAGTAAACCTATCTTGGCTGGCCACGAAAGCCTTTTGTCTGCTGGTCATGGCTTTGTGCCCGGCTGGTGCCTTGTACAAATCAAGATGGATATCAAATGCCATCTCAGCTGCCTCCAACCAGATTTCTCGTTCCCTCGATGCGTTGACAAGCAAGCTGACAGAAATTTGCGGGACAACAAGGCTAGTAACTCTATGGTACTGACTCGCACCGAGGTCGTTGGAATTAAGCCTGAGTCCTTCTGGAACTCTGGTCAGAAGCGCAGCATGTGGGGCCCTGATCGTTGCTTCTATTGATTCAATGCTTAGCTTGAAGAAAGTGACTGTATGGAAAGTAAGAAGCAGCCAGGATCCATAAACCAGTCAAGTACCGTCAGGGTCAGCAGCTGGCGTAAAGTCTTCTGCAGGGGAATTTGCCACATCGGCGAAATTCAAGCGAAAGGAGTTCACGACATCGGTAAGCAACTGAGCTTCATTTGGTGACATGGATCCCTTGAATGGCCCCATTGATATTTCCCAAATACAAAAATACGTTGCTGTCCTGGGTTGAGGCCCAAATAAGCGATGCGCTGTTATGTCAATGCCTGGGAATAGATGAAGAACTTTAACGCCTGAAGATCGCAACAAAGCGTACCTCCCAGCAAAAATATCTCCTTCAATGAGGTTGTCATATGCTCCGATAAGGGACGCATCGTAGGCCGACAGAGTTTGACCACTCCTTTTATGGTATCCATATTCAGCGACATGTCTATGAAAAAGTGCCAAAGGGTTAGAGTTATCAATATCGATGCAGGTCAAGAAAAGTACCCATGTAATGATCATGGATTCTGAGTTCCAATTGTATTTCAGGTACTTTCAGAATCACTAATGAGCTATCACTCGGCTCGTCGGTGGTCCATTCAAATACAGATCCCCTTGCATCACAAATCAAACCCAAAGGCAAGAGGAGCTGTGACATTTGGGCACACAAGTTTATTTCAACTTGGAGCATATTATTCTTGTCAAGATGGTCAGGTTGACCGTGAGTCAGACTATCAAGACTCAAAGGCAACATACCTTATTGTGACGGTATTTCAGGTTGATCGGATCTCCGACCGGGAGGCCTTTTTGCCTTTTCTCGAGATATTCTGACAGGGTTTGGAAATGCGTGAAGGAGCCAAAGTAATTGTCGCGTAGTACCATGAAACATCGTATAGCCCAACCATAAGCTCGGAAACTGGTGCCTCCTATCTGTGTCAGTAGTCAGAAGCTGAGGAAGCGCCAGCTTAACGTAGGAGAATGCGCGCCTCGAAATTTAGCTTCAGCTGCTCCACGAGGTCCTCCCTGACTTCGCTGAAATAACGGTATGAACCGCCGATAGTGAGGTGGTGGGAGATCAAGACGTCAACATCTTTCGTCTCGGTGTTCAATACATGGGTATTCCATCTTGGTAAGGAAAAAGTTGTCCTAATATCAGGGGCCGAGACACTAAAGCTGATCAGAGTCGATTCAGGCCTGTACGTTTTCGACGGAATAGTAGTCACTGATCCCAAATAAGGTCCTTTCAGCGTGACGAGCGCTTCAGATTCGTAAGTAATATGGGGAAGCAGATTTAACAATAGCGCCATACTGTTTTCATCCTTAACCAAAGGCCTATCAACTATGTTTTGATCGTTCGCATACAAATTCCATTCAAAATGATGCATTTCCAAGTTGAAGACATAGATCATGGGAATGAACTTTTGATAATCCGTGGGAGGTCCTGAAACCCAATCCTTCCCAAGGTCAGTAAACATATTGAGGTGGTCCCGCAGAAGAAACAAGGTTGGCTGGCGTAGGTAAGTAGTAATTGTCCACTTCCGTTCCGCGCTCCAGTGTAGGGGCGTCGGAAATTCACCACGAATCTAGAGCAAGGTAAACATTTGACATGCATCGAACAAGATTGACTGCATACGCGGCAAGACTCGGACGACACAAGGCGTATGTCATTCAAGCTGGAAGTGACTGATATTGTGTCAAGATGGACCTCCAAGGTGGACTCGTAGCCTGCCGGACCTGCCACAAGAGGGATTACGTAATTAATCGCAGAGCGGTCACCAACAACGATGTTCATCGACGCCGCTTCGCGAATTCGAGGCCTTTCCGGAATGTCGACCTTTCCATCCCATTGCCAGTCCTATGGCATATTGTTAAATACCAGAAAGGTATTAGATGTACTACGTACCTTGGATGCCTCGCGGAAAGGAATGTGCAAAATTGTTTCATCGCGAAGTTCAATAAAGATCTGCAGAGCTGTCCACTTCCTCTTGTCCCCTGGTCGAAGGATGGTCGTCACTTCAGAGTCGGCGAATAACGGAGGGAAGAAGGCGCGCTGTAGTTCTGCTCTGATCCTTTCGGTCAACTGTGGACAACGATATCAGACCTGACGAAACTGACCTTTGTCGGTCTGCCCAAGGCCCATATCTTAGAAAACCGCCGTGTATGACGAGGTTGAAGCCCCATTCTGGATCAGTGTCACAGTTACCGATGTCATGTATCTCGTTAGAAGCGTGCCGAGTCGTTGATGTTTGTGAGGGCACCTCCCCAACAACATCTACATAATAGCTCAAGTCAAGGGCCTGAGCCTCTAGAATCTTGCGCTCTATCGCATATTCAATCGCCGAAAAATCAGCGCCAACAGGTGTTTCTTCATCTGCCACTGATTTACTCATTTTCTTCGTCGACTGGGGGCGGCGATTAAAGCGCTGAGTTCGGAAATAATCGATTACTGAATTGTAGAGCTTGATCTGACGCCAGAGTCTAAAGAAGGCTCGATAGCCTTGATAAAAATTTGGTTTTCGAAGGGTAGTATCACTGTCGAAGGAAGCACACAGCATGAGTCCCTTTTATCATCCCATATGGTGAGCAACTAACTGACCGGGCAACCCTTTCATGAATAATAGCACCCAAAGTTGTCATGGGATCCACATAGTCTTCATTCTGGACGAGCCTTATCAACGCCTTCTGGAATTTGATATTGAGAACTTGTCTATAGAGATCATATTTGCACTTCGACTACAGAATCGTGATTTAGAAAAAATTAGGTTGCATGGCTGACGAGATCGTACCGCAGTGATACCAAAAGTTCCAATAGCATCTTGAAATTCTGCAACAAGCAGATTAGGCGTGGACGGATTTCCCAGAATGATGGCGCCTGTCTGAATATCAAGCCCTAATGGTAGCAGGTCTTTCGGATCAAGCGTTGGTAGTTGGTACCGGAACCAGGCCATAGCCCTTCTGACAAAACTTGGCACTCGCATTGATGCTTTGACTATAGACGGAGGATAAAACGGGGATGTAGTATCTTTTGGAACGATCAGACAGGCCTCAATATTGGGAGGTGGAAATCACCTTGACGAGTAAAGCGACCAAAGAACCTTTGATGAGAACTTGCCCTGGATGTAGGCCTGTTCATCTTCTCTAGCTGGTCAAGGACATGTTCATAAGCTGCTGTCCTGTTGTACAAGAACCACTCCACGCCCTGAAAGGACAATTGTATACGGCAGGACCAAAGGCGAGAAGCCGCTTAAATCGATGCTACATGAGTAACTGTTGAAAGACTACTGGCCGCTCTTACCGTCATCTCTACCGGCGGAAAAGATATCTTCCTCAGAGGTTGGCTTCCTAATCCAATACCTCCACTGGATCTGGCCCTTGACAATCTTCACAGTTTGATTGCTAGAATGATATCGTACATCCTTGAGAAGAATACGGCCTGTCAAGAGGGAGAAATGGATAGAACCTATCACAATAATTGACGCTGCGTTGGAAGACAAGTATGGGCTGTACACACCGATTTCAACCCACGCACTAGAGCCTTCTTGATTCCAAAAGAAGATTCGAATAGCATGGCCAAGAATGAAAGCAATAAAGCGATTCCAATAGAAAAAGTACGAAATGAGGGCAATAACGATGCAAATACACGCTATGAGCAGCAAATGGCTGAACATCGCTTCGCAGGGCCGCCAGTTAGATGATAGGTGATAGTCAGAGTTCGTTCGACCCTAATTCGTGTGCGACAACATTAGAAGGAGGTGACGACAAGTATGGGTATGTGAGTTCAACGTTCAATGCTTGAGGGAGACTGAAGGACCGTCACGGTAAAGTAGCCACCAAACGCGTCTTTGGGATGAGTTCATGAATGCCAAGAAAGGCAGTTGATTCCCACACAATGTAAGTAGCCTGGGGTTTTGATACTGTACTGTAATTCTGAATTCCTGACCTCCTCCGCGATGCAGATCAACAGCCCTCTCAAACGCCTTGCTGTGCACTCTACTGTCACATGTGCTTCTCAGGCGACTGTTTATGCCAAGTGCGTTGTCAAGACTTACGCTGATGTCAACAAGGACGTGTGTAAGGAGGAATTTCGTCTGTTTCAGAAGTGTCTGCGTGAAGCAGTATGTTAACTCTTGCACTTCACAATAGCAGCTTCTAAAAATTTGCAGATGAAACGTAGTAAATAATCACTCAGAAGTGGTCAGGACGCGGACTTTATGATAATAATACAACAATTCACAAGACATATCTATCAAGGCTCAGATCCTAAGTCCATTCCGCCCGGAAGGTTCATCCGTGTATCTGAAGCCGCTGTGCTCGGAATAGTTCTACTTCCAACGTCCCTTCCTTCTCTCATCTGCCTAGCTCGCATCCACATCCTGAATCCGGGCAGATGCCATGACGTCGTACTTGGAAGAGGGAGTACAGAATCATCGGCGCCCGTGGACAGAGGGGGAGGAAGAAGGCGGGGGTTGCGGACCTGTGCTAGGATGGAATTTAAGTGGAGATCGATGATGAACGGCAGTTTATGGGGGTCAGACGAGTCTTTTGAGCCCGTTGGTAGCAGTGGAGAAGCCTGTGGAGATTCAACAGACGCGGACGCATTATGGAATAGAGGGATTGTGAGTGCATTCGTCAGGGGATCTGGCAAAAGCAGATCATCCGGGTCAATATCTTCGCTATGATAGTATGCAGACGTCTCGTATGCGATGGTAGTGAGGAGAAATTGCAGGACCATGATGAATAGGTCAAGGGAAAGCAAATGAAGCCTTGACGGAATAAAAGCTGGTGACAAGTGAGACGAAATCAACTGGATGATTTGTACGAAGCTCACTGACACATGCCAACAAAATCAAGCACAACAGTCCGACCTTCCACAGCTCCCCGGCTCGCATGGTTCCATAGATTTGGTACATTTAAGACGAAAAGCATGACAAAGAAGAACCGCAATGACCGGGTTGGATCAAGTTCTCTAGGTTTGGAGCAGTGGAACTGTGAGATGACCCTGCATATGTAGAGCCATAACGAGGGAGACAAAAAGAACGAAAGCGTGTGCAGCTGGTACAGCAAGGAATCAAGCTGAGATGCAGCATAAGCTCAGAGGTACGCTGAACCAGCATGAAACCATACCGAATGGACGACATGCAGCCTTTGCACGTGGAAACGCTTGTTCATGTCATGTATAGCAGAACGAAAGAGAGATTTGCGAGAGCGTCCTTGACAATGACAATGAGGTAGCCTCAGGGTCCACTTGCAGGCTGAGCGGTCTGCGTACCTAGGATCACGTGGCTGCATTGCCAGGGCTAAATTTAGTCATTTGAGAACTGTTGGTCCCCACGACATCCAGCTGTTGTTGACTCGGTATACGCCTGTGTCCCTGCAGTAAGTACTGGTCTGCCTTGTAAATCTTCATTTTCTAGCACACAGCAGCTTCTGTATACGGAATGCCGTTCAG
>NHYE01005378.1:0-25612 GCA_002938385.1 Gymnopilus dilepis | reverse complement strand
GCTTGACCCTTGTCATGGCGAGCGTTACCTGCATCAAGTTATTAACAAATATTTAGAGAAGATAATCTCCGAAAATGTACAAACCTTGAGCCTGCTGGCTCTTGTCGCCAGTGACAGCGCCGACGACAGCGTCCTTCTTGCCGCCAAGGCGGTCAGCGGTACCCTCGGCGTAGCCCTTAGCTTGCGCGGCCTTGTACTCGGCCTCACCAGCGGCGTGCTCCTCCTTGCCAGACTGTTGCCACGATGTCGCGCCGGTCATGTTGCCGATGGCTTCGACGACGTTGCCCTTCGTGGAGTGGAATTGACCAGAGGTCTTGCTGTTGATGGAAAAGAGATCAATCAGCAAAGTTAGTCGACGAGCGCAAGATTGAGTATACGAACCTGGGGTCGCCGGAAGCAGTGTTGTTGGTAGAGGAAGACATTATTGAATTACTGAGTTTGTAGTCGTGATTGGTATGAAGGTTTGGTGAGAATGATGGGGACGAAGAACATCCAGAGCCCTTTATATACCAGCGACCGTCCCCCACCACCCTCGTGAAAACTCCCAGTCCGGAACTACCTCGTCAGGTCAGTCCGATACACACATGCTCCGTACCCGTCAGACGTCGACAGAGTGGTGCTCTGCGGCGTCATGGCTCGTGAATGGCGGCTAGTGACGATATCCGAGAAAGGCAACGGGTGTGGCGCCAATGATGTTTACGATCGTCACGACTACGTCATCCAGGATGGCTGTGCTGCGCGTGCGGAATAGACGCCAACAATCATCCAATTTTGGCCAAGGCCGACCTTGGCACACAACAACGCGCAATCCATGCTCGCTCAACGTCATAGCCAATTGGCGATGACATCACTCATCGCTTGGTCAATTCTTCGTTGATTCGCTCAATCTGTGCAAGTCCGCTCTCATGCTGACGTGTCGAGAGATATATAAACAGCTGGAAGATCTCCTGGTTTGTCCAACGAAGAACTCGAATCCACATAATCACACACATCTCAAATCAACTTCACTTCATTGAAATGGCTTCTCAATCCGCTAACAACACTGCCAACAACGAGCCCAGGTTAGTATTTGATCTCCCTTTCACTGAACGTTTCGCCTGACATCTTCCACAGCAAGACCAGCGGTCAATTCCACTCCGTCAAGGGCACTCTCGTCGAGGCAATTGGCAACGTGACTGGTGCTACTTCATGGCAACAATCCGGCAAGGAGGAGCATGCTGCTGGCGAGGCTGAATACAATGCCGCTCAGGCCAAAGCTTACGTCGAGGGTGCCGCTGATCGCCTCGAGGGCAAGAAGGACGCTGTAGTAGGCGCTATTACTGGTGACAGGTCTCAGGAGGTTCAAGGTAAATATCATGTCTTCGGATTTTTGATGTCATGGTCCTGACTACACTTGTTGTAGGAAATCTCAAGCAAGACAAAGGCCAAGCCCAACAAGAGGCCAATAAATTCACTTCGTAAACGCATACCCCTTGACCTCGCTTTCTCCGAAGTATACCCCTCAATGAATTTATATTATAGTTTGTAATATGTTTGTATTACTGGATCCACGAATGGGAATATCTTGATGGGCTTTGAAAATGACGCGAGATTGGTACTGCTGATTCATCTATTGTGACCTTACTTGAAGGGAGAGACTGCATCAGAATTCTAATCAATTCATCAACTCACTATCATGTGCGTTATTGGGTTTGTACGTAGAATAGTCAGCAATCGAATCGTCCCGACTGTCGATGTAGTGTACATTATGAAAGGCGAAGTAAGGTAAGGCAAGCCAAAAAGAAAACAAGGACATCAGCTTGTGCACGAGGAGTATATATAATACGGTAGAGGTAAAGCCAAGAAAGTCAGCCTAGAGATGCGACGAATGGATTGCAATGAATTAGTGGTGTTATGTTGTATTTTTCTATCAAGAAAAAGGATGCGGCAAGTGTTGGACATAAGGGACGTACATGCCGTTCATTGACGACCATTAGCGGAGGTCTAGATGCGGAGCGGGGAATCCAGATGTTGCTCCTTGAATATGAGAACGGTTGATCTAAGAAGTAAGCAGCACCGGCTGAGCAATGATTGATGCATTAATGCCGAAATTCGCATTCAGTAAAGGCGATGGATGTGCGGCACGCCCTCGGTCGTCATTGATTGAGGAGAGAGGCGATCTGACAGACTCAATCTGCCCTTAGTGTTCTGAGCGGGGAAGAACGTTAGCATACTCCCCACTTCGGACAACAAAAGGCAAAGGTCGCACCAACGGCTTTCGACTGGAGAGCTGCGGGTCGCAGCCTAGTCTAGCCATCTCCTTTAGATTCCTCTCTTCGTCCGTGAAGCATTTGCGGTGGACGTTGAGAAGATAATTCAAGGGCCAATGGCACTTCTTCCTCTTCATGCGTTCATTGACATGCTCCTTGAGCTCGTTTTGCTTAGGCTCTATGCCGGATCTGCAGCAAAAAATGAGCTGAGTCGCACAGTGGCTGGGATCCGAAAGTTAAACATTACCTTGCAGCGCGCATGACCTCTCGGTATGTAGGATTTGGATCTTTCCTCAGGAGCTCCATTATCGCAGGAAGGATAGTTCCTCCTTCCAACACATTCTGCCGATCCTTACAGGCCGATACACAGACCTGTATACATATTATCAGAGAATGACCCTCCTCAACAGTCTGTTACGCACAACCTGAGGCTTCTCCCCCAAAGGCATACGAGGACAAAAGCCGTGACAGAATACCTTGCCTTTCCAAGGAATATAGTAAGCCTTCCCTACGGCGGAGTTGACAGTCGCCGACTTCTTTACTGCCGAGGGGTTAAATCCTCCAGGGGCATTGCTCTTGCTTGCTCGTGAATAAAGGGGCTCGATGAACACTAATAAATGATTGAAGACGTAAAGCAATGAATAGAAAGTGTATGTGTGCAATGAAAAACTGACGTCGCCGAGCTGTATCCTGGACTAAATGAGCTCTCGTCAAAATTTCGTTCGCCATTGTTTGCTGGTTAGACAAGACTTACTCAAGCTTACGACGTCACCCGTCCTGTTGCAGCGATGATGCTTCAAATCTGTCGATATCATGTCAGTATTGCACGAACATCAAGATGCATGTGAACGCACTCAGCAATGTTCCGGAATGGCAGGAATCAAAGAATGCCTATGTAAAAAATAGACCTAGTCAGCTGTGTTGCTCGAGAGTGGTGTGGAGTCTGAATGCATTTACTACGAGTCGTGAACCTTTTTTCAACGGCTTGACAAGGTATTTCTTCAGCGTCTGGGGTGCCAAGATCACTATGGCAGTGCAGTGCATGTAGACCCAAGTAGCGCATTACCTTGTCGGTAATCAGCCTTTCCTGCACGACGGTAAAGGCCTCAACGCAATGCAGGGCGTCACAAGGAACGATGACTGAAAGCCGATTATCAGTATATCCAAGAATTCATGTAGTGCAAGGGTGGCACGCGACGTACACTCCTCTTGGCCGTCTTCTTCCTCCAGTTCTTCGACCGCTGTGATGTCTTCGTCTCGTTGAGCAGAGTGTCCAGAATCTTCATACAAAAGGGAAATGAGTAGGCCAAGAGGTAAAGAGTATCAGCGACATACAGACAAAGACGTAGTCCGTTTTTCCATCGTCTTTCTCAACGAAGCGTTCCAAATGCTGCTTCTAAAGGCCTCGTATTGGACGATCCGTTCAGTGGCATTGATACTGTGTCATATACTGACGATATTCTCATGGTTTGCTACGACCGCATCAGCGATTCCAATCTCATCGGAAAGTATGATTATATCCTCTTCCGAAAAGCCGAAGGAGTCTACATCTCGATCAGCGAAAGAAAGCTTGAGATGCTCTGCGGACTGACCTATCAAAAGTTGCTTCATTAACCGTACATCCCCTTGAGCTCCCTTCAGCGCCCAATACCCATTCCCCTCGTAGTTGATCCCAATAAGAAGGGCTTTCTTCTTGCGACTAATTCTGGCTTTGGCGGAGGACCGCTTCAACCAGGTTATGATCTTGACCTGCACAAAAGATGTGTAAAGATGAGTAAATGGAGCTTGCCAAGTCAATATGGGCAGCTAAGGGCGCTCACTGAAGTGGGCAGCCTCAACACCATCCTGTCAGAACGAGTAACGATAAGCTGAAGAGGTACTGCTGTCATTGGATGCTGGGCTAAGCGCGTGGCGATGGCCGGGAGTAGTACGTTGTACGATCGATCGATGCTAAATCGGGGAATAATCGATATGTAAGGGAAACTCGCAGACAAGGCCACGTCTCGTCAGCGGCAATCGGAAGTCGAAGGCGGCAAAGATCTGCAAGAGAGGTCTCAGGCTGCTCAAGGCGACTCGGTGCTGGGAGCGTAAAGCAGGCAAGTTTGAATAAGGGTTCGAAGTGAATGTCGTAGTCTGACCGCCTACGGCAGACACCGTGATGCTTGAATGCGGGAGGGAAAGGCCGGGTGGAGAAGCAGATTAGGAAGTACGAAGAGGAGTTGAAGGGAGGAAGATCAGCGAGGAACTTTATAAGTAGTATATGTAGACATCATCAGAGGCTGTACTACATGTGAGCCGGCGAATCATCAGAATTCAAATAAAGTTTACACATAAGGTGTTACTTGTGTAATAGCCCCCATATCAGCGATGTCCAGAGCGCGCCGGTGAGCATACGAAATCATTTGTCTGAGAGTGAATATGGAGGGCAGAACTGGAACTGCAGTCCTTGAATAAAAGTCCATTTATTGGTTCTTGGCAGAGTGCGACGAAGTATATCCGGTGGCAGGTAAAAGCCTGAGAGTTCTGTATGTCTTGAATTGTGAACTGGCTTTACACCCATTGCTTTTAGTTTCTGCTAGACCGATGATATTCATTGAATTTGAAATCCGGCAGTGGTTGCAAGCTTGTCGATATTCGCGCAGACGTTCGCAAACTTTACAACAAATAGGGCTATCGAAACCTGACCCGCTTCTTGCTGGGTAAGCTACCAGATAGCGCCAACATTCCGGTCATCAGAGCTACTATTGACTTTCGCTGTAAGACTGCTGGTGGAGTCGTGCGCTCTAAATGCGAGCGGAAGCGGTAGAGCAAGAACGCTGGTAGTCATTGTCACAACACAGTGCCCAGTGTCCACGTAATATTTGAAGTGACAAAAGGTAATGATGATGGCTGGATCTTCCGTCTATGGCAGCAAACAATTGAAAGAAGCCGCTCTGGATGAATGGGAGGCGGAACGAAGCATTTGTGAGAATGCGTTACAGTGCACGGAGGCGAGCGTGGCATCGGCCGGCCCTTCAGTCGCTCCCCGATGGTGGACGACCAAAGGAGATGAAGGACAGACCACATTCTAACCAGAACACGATCGAATCAGCAAGGCTGTTCACTTGCGAGTGTGACTCATACATGGACGTACCAGGCAGTTCAATAAGGAATATAGGGGTCATGTCCAAGATGGGAAATGATTGATAGAAATGCGTGTAGAGTACGCAGATCGAGTAGACGGATTGCCGTCCTTTATGCCTTGCAGCTTGCCTTGGATACTTGAAGGAGCGTGTCTTCGGAAGAAAAAAGGAATGGTGGTGCCAAACGTCCCCAGAAATGTGAGGCGGGACATTAGTCCAGTATCTCGTGTCAAGGATAAAAACGCCGAGACATGTCCTGCACAGGAATCAATGAATTATCAGCACAGGTCCTCGAGTCATCGAGGGTGTACTCCTTACCAATGGCCTGTCGCTCGATAACTGTCCGCGCCACCAGAATGAACGCCATAAATCGATTAGACCAGTATTCTTGCTTACAAGGAACAGGACTGACCTGAGGGTTCTGAAAATTGTTCATCTCAACCTCATCGCCTTCTCTCGGGGCCTTGCCGCTCCTGACCCTCATGACATTCTTGCTGCGAACTTCCTTCTTGTACTTGCGAGCCTTATCGTGGAAGCCAAGGTAAAACTTGTGGATTTGATGGCTGACGTCAGTCATAAGGTCTTCCAATGTCGGGTGAGCGTCCTTCCCTGCACGAAGAGCGCACTCGTCAGCCGGGTGACGGATAGCGTGAAAACGAGGCATACTTAAAGTTCTGACGAGAACAGATGTCATGGAAAAACCGTTCTTCCCCTCCCAAGACCTCTGACTGTCTTTCGAGGAAGATATCGATATCTAGAGGGGCGGAAGAGCAACGGTCAGTTTTCTCCTTAAATACGATACACGCTTTCCCCACTACAGCTTACCACGTCAGCTACAGGACCCAACTCTTCGCCCATCAGCTCTTCCCTGCAGAACCCAGTGCAGTACAGGGGCTCAGGCGATAGACAGTGTCGATTGGCCTCTTCCGCGTCGAAAAACATCGTTTTAGATAGCGACGAATTGAGAGCAGTCGGAATATCGGTGATGATCGACAATGATTTGGTGTTGGAAAGAATAGGTAATTCAGGAGGCACCTTAGCAGTTTTGCGGTCGTGAGCATCCGTCGAATTATTCGGTGTTGATAGGACGTGGTCGATAGACGTCCTTTCCCAAAAGGCTTCCCAACGTCTCCTACGGACCCGGAGAGGAGGTGGCTGATTGCGAGTTGATATCTCTTTTTGAACGACATTAGCTTATCAGGGAAGCAGAGGATCAGAGACGTCACTACTTACTGGCTCGTTGTCTAGCTAATCAATGCGTAGCGAAGGTGTTAGTGTCAATATTGCAGAGAGGGAACTTGAGCTCACTATTTGCATTCCACAATGAAGCCGTCCTTCGCTCTCCTTTATTGATCCAGGGCACGTAGATGCGATTGCAGCGAAAATGTTTCAGGTCTGCATGGATTCCAGAGTATTACAAACCGCAGGTCACGCTGTAGGAACGAAGGCACCCACCCAAAAGTGTGCCAGAGAAACAGGAATCAAAGACGGCCTGATGAAGAAGTGAGTTCTGTGGTGTTTCATGCCAGCATTCTTGCATACGATTAGAGAGGTTTTTGTTGGCAGGGAATCAACCAGAATTTCTCTCAGAGTCTGTAAAACCATGAATCAGGGATGAGTTCATTCCTTCAAGTAGCTGAAAGCGCACGTTATCTTGAATCCTTCCCCCATCTGAGGTTAAGATGACTGTAGATTGATGAGAAATGTGTAGGGTCCTACGACTATCCATACTCACATTCGTTTTTCCGGTCCTCCTCCTCAATGTCCTCGGTCTCTTCCTGTGCAGAGTGACCTGAAACTGAACTTATATGTTTAACAAGTGGTAACTGTAAGTAGTGCGTCTGGCTTACAATGAAAGAAAAAGCGGTCATTCTCGGCAGCACCCTCCACCAATTTGCGCATTTCCGCCACCTTACGTCGGCGCATATGTAAGAAAATGGATCGTCTAGCGAAGAGAGTCCACGTACAATATTAAGCGCAGTGGGTTGCTTGTGATTGGGGTCACCATCGTCAATCAGTGTAACGATATCTGCAGGATCATAGTTGTAGACCTCTGAAAAGAGATGTTCGTTAATCATCAAGCTTGATAAGCATACATGGACTTGTACTTGCCAATTAACAGCGAACGCATAGCCCTGACATCCCTATGTGGTCCCCTTAGCGCAGTCTTTTTTGATTTCCTCTTCAACAACTTCTTTTTCGCCTTTTTCAATTTCGCTCGTGGTCCACTTTCTAGGTCCTCTATGCCGGCATCCGTTTCTGACTCCAAAGACGCTTCAGGGACTTGCTGGACTCCAATCAACAAGGCCTTCTTCTTAATTCTCTTTTCGACCACCTTTGGAGGAGCGGATGGTTGCTTGCGCCCGGGCACACGGAATTTATACTTGATAATCTTCATTGGCGAAATGCCGGATACAGTTTCCTAAGTGTGAATAGAGGGTAGCAGCAACATGAAAGATTGGACAGGATGCCTAAGGGTTTGTCAGTCTTTATGCGTGCACTCCCAGAGAAAGACCACATGTAACTCTGAGTAAGAATACGAACCTCAAGGCATAGGAGGAAGCAAGGCTGTGAACAATATGGTATCAAAATCCCAGTCAACGCGGTCTGAATACGAGATTTGCAATGCAAATTGACAGCGCAAATGCTGAGCTCAAGGAAGTCTTGAAAAGACGCCGAGCACGTCGGAGGTGTCTTGGCCGACCAATCAACAACCATTTCACACTCGTCATCAACGCCATCTTGAGCAAAAGGATTCCTAAGGCATTGGGGAACGAGTTGCAGGAAAGGCCTTCATGAGTAAAGATACCCCAGAGTTGAGGGTCACTCGGTTGAAAGGGTGGTTTCGGCGGAGTGGCGGGCTCAGAAGAATAGCACGGTCTCCGGTATGTGCCTGTCATTGGTCAAGCTGGACCTTGCTGAAGATGTCGTTGTTACAGGTATTCCTGCCATGGCCGCTACACGCCGTTTTCACAAAATCCAGACGTTTGCAGTGGCCTCCTCGCTGAAGAAACACAAGTATATCGCGGTAGCGATCAAGAAAACTTTTTCGTCGGTGGGATCTGGCAACAGCCGCCGCCGAACGGGCACAATGTCGGCAGCATAGGACTGAGGCTCCTCGATCACATCCCGCCACCTAGCATTAGCCCGGACACCGAGCTCAATGTCGGAAGAGGAGGCAACGGAAGGCTACTATTCTGATGCCCCAGTTCCGAGCCCCCTTGCCTGTGGATCAGCTGCAGAACAAGGCGCTCAGGCTCTGGAGGAATGCTACGAGTCGGACGAGGCCTCTACAATTTCCTCTTACGAGTCGGATGCTCCGATGGAACTTGAAACCCTGACGGACGAAGAGCAGACAGAAGACGAGGGCTCCGATGGGTGCATCCCAAACTCTGTCCTTGATAGTTGGATGGCAACGCAGGTGCTGCCGTAAGGCGATGTGCTGCCAGACGATCATGACGAGTATGACTGTCAATCGAGTTCTGACGACTGCGCTTCGATAGGGACACAAATCGCGATGGAGGATGAAGAGGAAATCGCCACTTCTTGCAATCCTTCAGATTTGCAAGAAGCAATGGCTCATAATCTGGCGAATGGTATGGATAAGTCCTCCGACGACTTTTCTGCATGGGGTGAGCCCGTTCATCCCGTGGCCCATATCTTAGGAAGGGTGCGACTCCCTCTGTATCGGCGCTCGATACCGTCATTAGCACCTACGATTCCCGCCAGACGCAGCCAAGTCAGGAAAGAGGGAGGAGCTGACTACGACCCGGCGAATCACCAACGCCTCGCAAAAATGAACAAGAGCCTTCGCAGAAAATTAAGAACGAAGCAACGTCAGTTCAGAGTCAAGGACGCTAAGATCGTCGAAGTAGGTGTTTTATCGGTAGAGATGTCTTTAAAATCTGAAATTAAGGATATTTCCTTAGTTATCCGGACAAGTCAAGGAATTGGACAAGCAAATAGCTGCCTATCGACTGCTTCTCGCGAAGGTGAATATCCGCGCTTTTTTATACTTGGATTTCCGAAATACCGATTAATCTTTAGTCGAAAAGAGCAGAGTCTGATCTGGGCCTGGTAATAGACCAGAGAGATCGAGAGATTTTGCAGAAGGACGCGGAGTTGCTTGAGGTTCGCGGTTCTAAATTGCCATTCTCATTATTAGCCTGACTTTGGTTGGTCGCAGACAAAGAGAAAACTTTCGCTAGGAAATCAACACTATCAACAAGTGCACTTCTTCATAAAGGGACTAGCAGGGATCTGCAACTCCTGGCGGGCAGATGACGACTGTGCACAGACATGTATCAACGGCGATGACGACGTTCTACCCTCTCATACATCGCCCAATGTCTCTGGAGACTTCCAGCGGTACGTGGATTCCGTTATGTGTTGCTCAACAACCTGTTCTTGACCGCTATGTTGACTATCTGCTTTGGAGTTTAGCCTCGGACACTCTTGCCCCATATCACCCTCAGGAATTTCCTCGACAAGGTGCAAGAGAAGCTGGCGTTTGCTGCAGGCCTCATTCCGGACTTTCCGGATCCGAGCCGCCAAGGTTCCACCCTGTGGAGGAAAAGGTTGAGTGGTGACCCGCCGCATCGCAATACGGATGCAGAGCGGCTCGCAACAGCGAGAGAGTTATTCCAAGGCCTCGGCTCCGCCAATGCATCGCGTGCCCTGGTGCTGCTCAATTCCTCTGGAGCACAACTCACGACAAAGCTCTCATCTGAGATTCGCCGTCGGGGTGATGCAGTCGCGCATGGACCACTATCCAAGCGTGATATCGTTATGGCAATCGAGTGCCTGGGGATCACTGATGGACAGAGAGAAGCTTACTGCGCTCTTCAAGATTTCCTTTTCTCTTAAAGTCTAGTTCTGTGCTAAACAAATCCGATCCTTCTCAATCATCAAGAATGCTATCCCGATCAAGCAGACACACTTTCCAGTGTAACAAGCACTAAAAAAGCCATCGAATCAGAGTGACTCATAGCGGTCTAGGGACTCCAGTCTCCATCGACCTGGGACAAGTCAGTCTGAATTGTTGAAATAGGCACAAGCGAAGAATGTTACGCCATATACTTAATCCTACGCAGTCCTACCCTAAACGAGGGGCGATCACGGTCAATTGTCTTGATAGCCGACTCCCCCGCCCCGGTCCATGCGCCATTATCCCGCCCAAGGGGGCGACTTTCCGCCGTCACCCCCTTGATCCCGCCTTGCATCTTGTTCCGCTTCTACTTCCTTACCCTGACATCTTCAAGTCTATGAAATGACCCACAAGGATGAGAGCGAATCTTTTACCAAGAGACCTGGGTGTCAGAAGAAAAAGGCCCCGCCACCTTCGGAACAAAGAAGGGCACCTAGGAGGTCGAGGCAAACCGGATGCTTGGCAGCCATTTCCGACATAGACGAAGCAGCCCTCATTCGCCACTTGATGCATGAAAATATGTTGCTGAGAGATATGCTACAGGCTAAGGATCTGGACATTCGACTCGGATGCAGGATATCTTTGTCTCACGCTGTGAGTTATATTCAAACCTGCTTTATCTTTTCTTCTTCTGGACTTTTCGTTGTCTCTGACCGCCACAGAAGGGAAAAGCCATAGATGACTTGAAGCAAGAGAAAGATGTACTTCAGCGGCAATTAGACGGAAGAGAGAAGGAGGTGGCATGCGTGCGTTCTGAGCTTAAGGAAGCCGAGGCAGCTATCGCTATACTCAAGGAGGAAATGCTTGAAGAGGGTGCTTCGCGAGAAATCATGATAAAGCAACTTGCGAAGGTGAAATATCTTACTATGTGCCAGTCCACTCTCTTATGATATCTTGCAAAGGTGACGGCTAGGTTTCAGAAGGTGGGCTCTTCCATTTTTCTTCTATCATGACGCTGATGTCATGCCTCTAGGTTCAGACAGAACTAGCACGGGTCAAGCTCAGGAACCTGGTCGACAAGGTTCAAGCACGACTGGAGACATTGACCAAAAACCCGATTTCTCCTACCGGTAACGCTCTTCAACGATCTCTTGACTGGAGGAAAAGACTCGATAAGAAGAAATGTTCAAACGACAAGGAGAGAATGCAAAGAGCCTTGTCATTGTTTGAGGCTTCGAGAGACAGGCCAACCATAGAAGGAGCTGCATTCAACCTCCTGAATTCGGCTTCTGGACACCTCTTGACGGATAACTTCAATAGGTTGCGTAGAGCGGGCGACGACGTGGCGCACGGCCCACTTTGCCTGGCAGATATAACGGAGGCAGTTGAAGCCATTGACTTGACCGCGGAGGAGATGGAAGGCGTCGAGTTGATGGCAGACTTCATCGGACTGTATTAGTTATCGATTTTCTAATAATTTCATATACCCTTTGCAAGCTACAGGCATGTCAAGACCTTTGATCAAATGGCAATTTCATGACTGAAGCCTGAAAGCAATGCAATGCTTCTATTCATGTAACATTTGCTCCCTGTCTGCCAGCTTCACTTGCCCCGACTGAAGTCGCCTCCGAGGCATCCAGGACCGTCCTGGACAAAGTATCTTATCCCGCCCTTCAGATGCTACATGAAAGGAAGTTATCCCCGGATGCAGCGTTGTGAGTAACAACAGCCTAGAACATTTATTCATTTGTGAGCATAGACCCAAGCAAAGATGGCTATTGCCTAACGCGAAAGTCACCATCCTCGTCGTAGATGATCCTGTCGGCCCCGAGGCTACCACTAGTGTACACACGTCCTCGTTCAAGCGGATACTCAAAGAACTCTCCGCTGCAAGAAGGGAAGGAGAAACCCTATGAACGGCAGGCATTAGAGGGACAATATTCTCCAAAAGCAGAGGTTGCAATTCCAAACCTCGTAATCGTGGTACTGGTGAGGTTAATCGCTTCAAGGATAGCCTCCGATGAATGAATATTAGATGACGAAGGCCGCACTGACTTACCCTCCTCCTCCACTCTCCGCTTGGTCAATGGCATTCGGGATATCGTTAGCAGTGTATTGAGAACCTGCGATGGTAGCGAGGTGAATCTCAACTTCGTAGTACCACAAATGCTATTGATGGGAGGTACCCACCATCACAGTTCACACTGATTGGACACGAGGACCTGACGATGGGGCGGTATAATTGCTCAACCGATTGGAAGGTCTGCTGCTACCGCACGCTTCGAAGGGATGCAATGACCTGCATTGCGATGAAGGGCGCAATTGCCATGAAAGGATGGAAGAAGGCTGAACCCAACATTCGGCCGTGACCGTAGATTGATCAATGACATCGACAATATTCACGGCATCACAAATTATCACGCACTCTTGTCAGAGCAGGCAAAAGTTGAACAACCAACGAACAACTGCCAAAGGACCAACAAAAAACCAGCACGATTACATTCCGGTATATCGTATAATAAATATGTCTCCGTTGCCATATCCGAAAGAGACAGTCCGAGCAGCATCGGCACAAGTTTGTGGTTCTTGCAAGGATGTAGGGACCCAAAGGCGTGAACCTGTCTGGGTGAAAGACAGCCATCCAGACGATTGAACAATTTCCGAGGTATCAGACGAAGCAGGTTTGAATTCCAAGCGGTTAAGAGCAGCAAGGCGTGTCACTTCCACCTCCTCAGTCCTAACAGTCCAGATCCTGAGTGTATCATCCCAGTATCCAGCGGCGACCCTCTTTCCATCGCGAGAGAAAACGACCGGTCTTATGGCGTCTGAATGGCCCTCTAACACCTTCTCAACCTGCCCAGTCTCTACATCCCATATCCGCACTGTTTTGTCAACGGAACCAGACACCACCTTCCTGGCATCGGGAGAGACAGCCACAGACACCACCCAGCCCAGATGGCCTTCAAAAATTTTCATCTCCTTCCCGCTTTCGACGTCCCAAATGCGCACCGTCTTGTCATCTGACCCGGTCACTACCCACGCGCCTTCAGGAGAAAGCGCCAGTGATCGCACACAATCAGAATGTCCCCCTACTTTATCCTGGAATAGAGGACCGCTGCTCAGTTCAACACCCCATATACGGACTGTACTGTCCAATGATCCCGAAGCCACCCTCCTACCATCAGGAGAAATGGCCACAGACCGCACAGTATCTGTGTGACCCTTGAACCTTCTTTCTTCCCGGCCGGATTCGATATCCCATATTCGAACAGTGCTATCAGGGTCCCTTGAACCAGATATGACTTTCTTGCCATCACGAGAGACAGCAACAGCCCGTACCCATCCTGAATGTCCTTCGAACCTCCTCTCCTCCTGGCCAGTCTTGATGTTCCATATCCGTATTGTCATGTCGTCCGAACCGGAGACGACACTCCTTCCATCGGGAGAGATGGCTACTGCTCGCACATATGATGAATGGCCATCGAGCTTCCTCAGTTCGCGGCCTGTACGAACATTCCATATGCGAACGGTTTTGTCGGAAGATCCAGACACGAGCTTGAGGTCGTCGGGAGAAATAGCCACGGACCAGACCACCTCTGTATGACCCTCTAGCAACTTCTCCTCCACACCGCTTTCGGTGCTCCATATTCGCACCGTCATGTCCCAAGACCCGGAAATGACCTTTGTCCCATCATGGGACATGCTCACCGCAGTGACACAGTTGGTATGTCCCATCAATCTCTTCTCGGCCGTGCCCGTCTTAACATTCCATATCTGGATCGAGTTGTCCTTCGAACCAGATACTACCTTCAGGCCGTCGAGAGAAGTGGCGACACACCATACTTCGTCCGAAAGTCCCTTGAATCTACTCTCCTCTTCCCCCGTTTCAACGTTCCAGATCCTTATCGTTTTATCGTCCGATCCTGATATGACTTTCTTCCCATCGTGAGAGAAGCACACGGATTGTACGAAGTCTGTATGATTTGTGAGGACACTCTCGCAAGCATCCCATGTTTGAGGAAGTCCACATGAAATCTGCCATTCCTGCCATTGATATCGCTGAGATATTCGAGACGCTTTTGGTAGCCAGACAAGAGCAGAGTGATAGACCTCTAGCGGAAAATCACGGATTGCCTCAAAGGAAAGGAGGATGAGTCTTCGGGCATCCATTGCGGCAAAGCGGAGTTCGGCGGAGACCTGCTGCTGGATCAGGTGCTGTTACTACAGTGAAAAGCAAGGCTTACATGTTGAGATATCTCCAGACGTCGCAGTGACTTGACTGCATCTTCAAGTTTTCCGAGCCATGACATGCATTCAATCCAACGCAAAATCAACTCATCAAAGAACTCCAGGACATCGCCTTCGATTACAGCTACTCGCTTGGCCCCTGATACTGCTAAATGATGTATCCAACTTGTGCACGAATACTCCGATGCTGCAGAAATTGAATCCCTGATCTTCGATGCTGCAATATCTGCCTTTATGACATCTTTCCTTTTCACCTGGCACACGTCATCCTCTAAGAGCTCGCTTTTCATGATCTCCAAACAGCGGCTAGCGAGGGTTTCATGAGGCATTGATAAGAGATCGCAATATGTCTTGCCCCTTGAGCTGTCGTTCAGGAAGTCACGAAAAGACGCGTGGAACACAGTGACGGGATCATCTTCGTCTGCAGGTGTGGTTAGGACTGCGTGAAGGGACGCCACAACATTGCGAACTCGGTATTTCTTGAAACCAAGGACTTGTTTGATAGTCGATATGCTGAGGGGAATTTGAGTGGTTAGGATGACGAGCAAAACGGCCCAGACATCCGAACCTTTCTGTGCTGCACCCGCTAAGATTTCCGCATAAATTATGTCCAGAGCGTCATGCGGCCGTGACGAGATGCCCTCGATAGGTTCGGTTAATCGACCTAGTACAGCCTGAAGACGAACTTGGAGCTCTTCTTCTGTCTTGGTCTGTTCCAAGTATGAACACATGACAGCCGCATACACGAACAAGCTCCCTGAGCGCTGAACTAGGGTGTCGATGGACCCAGCCGCCACGGACCCAGGAACGTGCTTGAGCCGCTCGCAGATATAAAGCCTGATATCAGCTTCCACCAGACTCTCTTCTACATCATGGAGAAGTAGAGCAGTAGAATGTGTCGAAAGGGCTTCGCGCTCAAATTCGGATGTGATGAAATCCTCGCGACGACTTGAAATAAAGAGCTTGAATGGCAGGCTCCTCGTGTGCTGCAAGAACAATGATATCAACTTGGCTACTTCTCGGACATCAGCGGCTTCGTCGGATCCATCGTAGATGACCACACGACGTTTCGATGTTTCTGAAGACGACGAAAGTTTTGCTGGTCCAAGGATCAGGACATCGAACTGCTTTTCCAGCTCTTTCTGACGAATGTTGGCATTGATGGGCTCTCGAAGGGCGTTGTAAAGGGCTTTCGCGAAGGAGTGAGAATAATAGGCAAGGTGGTAAGCGATCGAAGGTAGTACATCCCTCGGGTTGGTGCTCGTGGTGACGGCGCGGGAGCAGAAGAAGCTTGTGCATAGCAAACCAGCCGTCTGCAACTTGTCGCAAAAGGAATACGCGATGGTCGTCTTTCCCGTGCCTGCCATTCCGCTGAGCCAGTAAACTTGGAAATTCATGTCATCTGTAGCCCAGGCCATCAGATCCGTCAGAATTTGCTTGCGAGTTTCGGGTGTGCAGCTCCGACGAAGATCTGGCGGACCAGCGTCGTATTCAACATTGCTAGCGCGATTCAACTGCTTGAATTTTTCATCCTGTGAAATTTCCATTTAAATGCGATGCTAATTCAAAGGAAGCTTTTACAGACCACTTGTAGTTGGGATATTGCATCATAGTTCTTATTCGCCAACGCAGCCAACTCTCTCGACATTCTTGATAGCAATTCAACTTGACCATGTATGTCAATGACAGTCTCAGTCTGTGACATTGCAAGTCCGATTAGCATGGCCTAAGGAGTACATTAGGTGGGTCTTACGATGAAGAGGCTAAGCATTGATGAAAGCCTTCCGTAATGCTTGCCAAGCTCTTGAGCATCGCCCTCCGTCCACTTGATCCACCACCTCTCATTCATAGCATCTTCTACGGAACCGAAATCAGCTTCAAGGTCGCTAAATATGGGTCAGATCGAAATGGTTGCGATGAGTATGAAGTTCACTTTTTGAGTTTCAGAATTCTGTCAGAGAGTTCGTCAGACAATGTTTGAGGACCCTTGCACTGGTCAAGCCTTCTCCTAGCCTCTTCCAGATTTCTCTTGACCGCGTTCCGATCAATTTCGTTACGACGATTGACCTTGAAAGATCGACGTTATGGGCTTCAGGCACGACAGGTCGACGAGCCACATACCTGGACCGTCTCTACAGCGTTGTTCAACACGCCAACTACAGCTTGCGCAGGAGGGAAGAAGGTCGTAGCCGTAGTTGCGGCTTTGAGGACTTGAGATAGAACATCGAGCGCGACGCCGACGCGGCGTTCTCGTTCAGCTGGCGTTGGTGTTTGACCGGAGTCGGATGCCTTTTCAGATCTAGAAAATCCAATGAAAGCTTCGTCTTTGTACTCTTCCTTCGGCCTACTGGCTGCAGGGGTGGTCACGGAATAGCTGCTGGTTCTGCTGAGGTTTGCGTGGGCAGTTTCATCTGTCCGAGTGCCTCGATGGAAGAAGTCTCTAAGTTTTTTTCGAAAGGTTGATTTCGAGCTCGATTCGTGCTGAGTACGCGGGGCATTGGACATTATTGGACGGCGAAAAAAGCATGAAGGGGTATATGGTCGTCAAGCGTCTGTCGGTAGGCATCACAACCTGAACGTATCGATCAGATACAAATGACTTGAGAAACCACTCAAAGCAATACATACCTAGTCTTTGAATCAACGCTTTACAGAGTCGAGACGGGGATTCCAAACGTCATTAGGAAATGTTGATGGCGGAGTGAAAGAACAATCTTGGCGACGGACTCCGAAATTCGCGTGCTCAACCATCTTCCTCCTCACCATTGCTATTCGTTCATTCACGCAAAAATCAATTTTGGTTATTCTACGATTGTCAACTTGCCGTACAGCCCCCAACTCAATTGTCAAAAGCTGTACTGAGACTCGGATTCCCAACCCTTCCCCATTGCAGTAACTTGGACTTTTCCCCGTCGGTTCATAGGCGCTGTCTATAGATACAGTCACTGTCGACATCACCAGGCTAGGTACGACGTCACGTCTTCTGAATCTCAAAAAAAATTATATTTCCCAATTATTTTTGTTTAACGACCAACAGGTCATTGGGGATTACGATCAGAGTTGACCGGCATCGCTCGGACTACACTTTGTTTTTAGATAGATTTTAACACAGTCTCGAGACCGCCAATTCGAAATGTCAAGGTGAACATTACTAGTTCTCCTTCAGTACGCTTCAAAGCCCAGGAAGAGACAACAAACGAAGAAAGAAGCACCATGGTCCGACAGAGATCACGGGAAGGCGGCTGTGGCTGTCCTGGCTGCTGGGAGGTTCTCTGGAGCGATGTTCCACGCCGTCCTAGTAGCTGCACTGTTGTAGGCAAAGGTCTACAGGACCAAGCAGAGTATTAGACAATGGACCAACGGACGAACGATCACCAACATACCGGGAAACCAACGAAACCACCGGGCAGATTCCCGCCATTGTAGACGAAGCAATCCGCCCTGAACAACTCCTGGATCTGGGGGGCAAGGACAAGTTGGCCGTTTCCCTCTACAGGAATGAAAATATCTCGTTGGTTTCATCTTTAAGGATTTCAAGGCGGGCATACTGACCTCTCGCATTGAATAACGAGAATCTGACAGTGGTGGAAGCTTGGACGCCAGGCAGGACAAGGTTGATATACCTCGTCCTTCTATTTTCGAATCTTTGCTTGATAGCTGGAGTAGCCGAGTCCCCGATGAGCGCGATATCTTGTTGGTTTTGCGGAAGGAAAACCTGCCAAGAACACGATCTTCAGACGCGGCTTTCCTGGAACTGGTATGCGACACTGACTTTTTGTACGGCAGTGTTCCAGACGGGGGTGGAGATGGCGGAGATGGCGCACACCCTCGGGGTAGTACCTGGATTAACTTGAGCGTTATTGTTCGCAAATGCAAGGGCACTAGTGGCAAAAGTATATGAAAACCCGTTCTACGGCTGTGGCTCGACTGACGGCAGTAGCTTACATTATGGGGTCGTCAGTGACATACAGTCCAGGACCGAGTTCAGCATCGGCTCCAGATTCTCCTCCCCCAGAACCTGGAGGCCTGGCGATGTTCCCTTGTTGCTGCCAGATGGCCGCTGTGTTCTGAATCAGGAGAAGGGACAACAGTTTTGAGCCAATTGCGGATCAGAGATTGAATGAATCGTCTGACGTTGTTGGTTCCATGAAACCCTATGACTACTTGGGCAAGGGTCCCGTGAAGAGCGAGGGCAGCGGACACGAAAGTGAGAGCGAGTTTGGCCATCTGGAAGGGTGCAGAACTGTTGGAATCTGGAAGACGAAGCCTACAAATAGGGCTTTTATCCCCCCGCATCTTACGCAATGCAACTCCTGAACATGTTCTCTGAAAACTTTCTAGATCGCGGGGATGGAGTCAAAGGGTAGACAGACAGCCTCTGTGCGGGATAGCAAAGAAAAGTGGCGTCCAATATTGAGGTAAGGCGTGTACTAGTGAAAGAGTCGGAGCCCTTACAATCCTATTCGCCTGCCTTGAAGCTAAAAGACGACCTTGAGTCCATGTCGGAGCAACACAAGTCGTACAATGGTACACACCCGTGGTCAGGCTGGACTTTCGATGGGTATTGCGTGCTCGATTTTCGTTCCATGGTGTCTTGAGTAGCATGCTTCTACCCGAAGATCAGGTACCAGAACGGGCAGGTCTGATGTACCAATCCCTCTAGTCTTCATGGCATTTTCCGTGCCACCTTCGAGGCTTCTTGATCACTGCTCGTAGGAAGCGAAGGCTTAGGAACTAAGAGTGCCACATGTTACTAAGGGCAGCACTGGTCATGGACTCCCTGCATCGCAGAGCTGCCGAACTAAAGGGGAGGATTTTGAAGACCGTAGGCTTGTATCTGACAGCCAGTTAGGCAAAGATTTTACGTCTTACGTCTTGGGATAATATACGAGGAGAGCGTTGAGAAATCTTCACTGGAGTAGAGGTGCGCTTGACCATGATACGGCGAGAAGTCGACAGGCCTAAGCAGTTCTGAAGCGAAGAGAAGTAGGTTATGGCGTACGCCCTAAAATATACTGCAAGGCCTGAACCCACGGAGCTGCAATTCAAATCCTTCTGGAAAGCGTTTGGAAGCTTCTAAGTCAAAGATGTTCGCCCATGGTGTCCCGTTGTACGGCATAGATTTGGAGAGCGAGAACCCATGTTGGCGGAGGTAGACTGCACAAATTTCTGGAAATAAGTATTCGTCTCCTGCACAGTTGCTACAGACAGCTAAGCATGCGCTAGTTTGCAGAGACTCGGATAAGGAGGTTGCCTGCATGAAGGGAGTTAGCACAAGGTTTACGGCGACTCTTATCTAACAGACCTGGGATGCCTCCACATCTACATCGCAGTACTATTCATCGAGGTTCATCGAGCGAGGAATCAAACAAGACGTCAAAAGGTCTAAGGGAGACGCGATATGGGATTCCGAGAAAGAGTGAGCTGGCCGAGAATTTATTAGTATTTTGGCCCTCAAAACAAGAAGACTCGTACTGACCTCGAACGGGATAGCATCAGGGTCTCGACACCGGCGGTATGATAGCAGAGTAGAGTCCCATTTATATTGAGTATGAGGGCACTGTATGGCAGTCGCGCATTGCACAGAGTGAAGGGTAGTTCAAGGGTATGGACGGTCAAAAGTTCAAGTGAGGAAGTGCGAAGACTCGACACAGCCACCCGTATGCTCTTGATCATGACCTCCAATCACTCTGATTTCTTCCGACACCTCAAGGCTCAAGCGACTCTTATGATTATCTATACTCCCAGAAAGTCTGGTTGTTTGGACTGTGGACACGCGACTTACGATCTCTTGGTGCTTCAATCAAAGCCCCGCCTCATCCCTCTTGCCACCGACTCACACGAAGATCAAACGGGCTGCTCATCCACTGCCGTTTCTCCTTAAATAAATGAGAAGGAGATCGCGAGCTGTGCCCTTCCGATGGCGAGCTTCATCCATATTTCCTGCGTCCGTCTCTCGCGATCCCATTAGGTCCCCAAGTGTTTTGCTAATGACTTTTAGACCAATAAGATCAACATGTCAATCTAGCGGCAGACGAAGTAGGGTGCGTACCATATCCCACTTCCGCTCCTATATATCGTGGACTCGTGCTAAGTAACCCTCGCAGGTTCCTCGATACGTGCAATTGATGAATGGTACCCGCCGTCTCATGTTCAGCACAACACCCTGTCTACTAGGTGTACTGTAAACTTAAGTGGTCAATACGTCTTCCTGCCGAGTCTGCTCCACCTTTTGAAGCTTTCAACCATGTCCGCCTTGATTGTCGTGGTTCTCAGGCGCCCTTGGGACGGCTGAACTACAGGAAGTCGTCTTTCCATAAATCGGTGCTCTGACCTTTCGCCAACACACGAAGGTACTTGTACGTCATACGCTGTCACCAACCTTGAACCTTTCTGTCCTCGTCTGATACGGGCCATCCAGTATAGGTTGCATCATGTTTTGCTGTGACCCCTCTACTCGCTAATTGTTTATTTAATTATCATTACCTACACAAAACCAAGGACTAGCCCACAGGGTAGTCGGTATTGAACCCGTCGTACCGTACACATACACATACACAATGCAATGTTTTTGACAAAGTAATCCACATCGACAGACCTGAGTAGCTACACGATGATGCATTTGCCGGACTCGTGCTCGTCGCCCTTGTTATTGCGCTTCTTCCGCTTCATATGAACTTTACCATCTGAAGTGCCACCGGCCAGTTCAGGAGACTTCCCAGATGGCTTATCGACC
Organism: Gymnopilus dilepis; assembly: GCA_002938385.1. Lineage (NCBI taxonomy): Eukaryota > Fungi > Basidiomycota > Agaricomycetes > Agaricales > Galerinaceae > Gymnopilus > Gymnopilus dilepis. The sequence continues at coordinate 4,390 of NHYE01005378.1, read as the reverse complement.
GTAGGCGCATTCTCATTGGGGTTGACTGGATCACTCGCAAGTACCACGCCAGCTTCAGCTCCTTTAGAGGCGTCAATCACTTGCTGGGGATCATTGATGAATGATTGGGGAGGTTCGAAAGTTGCGCGCTCGATGTTACTATAGATCAACTCTCTGATCTTGCCCTCGATGTTAAAGGGCGATGTGCGGGTGGCTTCAACAACCCTCCACGCACTGATTCCTTTGTAATCCTTGACTACGCCTGCGATCAGCTCTTTCGATAGCGTCCGAGGCGGTTCCAGCTCCAAAGTCTTCATGAAGAGGCCGTGGAGGACGCAGGTCAAGCCTATAATGTAGGCTGAGAGATATTGAGCACTAAGCGACCTGGATCATACCCGTAAGAAGTAGGCAGAGTTATTGTTTTGGAGTTTTTACGTACGCTTGTCTGTATATCCCGAATAAGTACTTGATAGTCAAGGCGCCAACAGCAGCCACAGCAAGAAAAGGAATTGCATGGGGAACCGCGGCAGCTACAGATGGCAGGGCGCTTCCGGCTTTTGTAAGTAGATCTGCTGCACTAAGAGGAAAGGTATTCAAAATGCAAACGGTGTGACTGAATGCCTCCCACTAACCCATTGTCAACCTCATCTTCGTGGCCTTCCAGGATCGGGGCGACAAGCTGTAAGATTAGCTCGAAAAACTCCTCTTTTAGAAGTAACTTTGAGTCCCATAAGAGCATGGTCGTGCATCACAACTGAGGGTTCTTGCCTTCTCCGGATCGTAGAAGTTCCAGACCCTAAGAATGTCGTCATGAAGACGAAGGACACATTGGTGCATTGCGTGGCCTTGAAAAAAAGCGCTCTTCGCTAGATGACTCCAGTATTCTGCAACAACACTTATTAGATGTCAAAGACATGTTACACTTAAAGCTTACTCTTAAACCCTTCCCTGCATCGCGAATGTCAGAGTGATTGACCTTAAAATTACTCGATAGTTGCATACCTGATGGAAACGTCAACCTTCTGACGCGCATCCCTCTGTTGAGCGGCGGCCCAGGCTACCAAAACACTCTCCTTGGCAAGAGATGTTACCGGAGACCCTCTTTCTCCTTCTTGGCCTGGAAGAGGCCGTGGTGCCTGGCCTTGTTTTGAGGATAAAGACTTTTCTTCGTTGGGGCCCGGAGAGGCTGTTTGCGGCAGGGGCAAGTCTGTCGCGCCTAAGCATTGAGACGTGACTACTGTGAGATTGTTTAGAGTCTCAGCGCTCCCTGGAAATGTCCTTCAGATGCCCATCCGCATTCCATGAGAAGCAATAGACTCACGAGGGTAGTCCTGATCTGTTGATACCTTGACAATAACAGACCCTGGCCGCGCGAGATCTTTGACACGATCGTGAAAACAGGATTCGGCCATCCGTTCGAGATCAACCACGTCGATATGTTTGCCTGGGTTCTTTTTAGAGTGCAAAAAGCTTTGTTCATGCAACAGCATGTCATATTTGGTGCAGACCATGACGACAGGTATGCCCACTGCACTTGGTATTAGATGACACGAGCAAGACCGGTCTCGCCTACTCACAACTGTTGGCCAGCTCGACGAGATTTTCGTCTCCTTTTTGCAGTAGTCGTGAGCCTTGGCGAGGAGATTCAATGCATAGCCTGCCATAAAGAAGAGGGGTCAGTATTTCCCAAGCGAGTACAGCGGAACAGTATCACCAGATGACATGAACACGTTCGCTAAGATCCTTCGCATTCTGCTCACAAAGAAAGTTCTTCACAGTAACCCAATTATCGATGGAACCGGATTCAAACCCTCGGCTATCGTGGAGAACGAAGCGTGGGTTCTTGTCCGAAGTATACGCGTACGTGATATCTGCTCTTCCCGGATGACCATCCACAATATCGATGTCCTAGAGCGCATGTTCACAGAACGAAAGGCAAGGAAAGGGTGTCTGAACTCACTTTTGGATCTATGTTAAAGATTTTGCTGACAAGTGAAGACTTCCCGACGCCGCTCTAGAAAGGTGAGCGTGAGTGATAGCCGTCGCGAGAACCCCATGAAGCTTACATTCCCGGCGAGGAGGATCCGAAATCTGGTGAAGAGCATTGAGAAACACGCAGTCCGAGTAGGGCTATTGCTTGTGCGCACCTCGGACACGCTGAGAGCGTTTCATCGACAGTGGAGGGTAGCTCGGATGTCGAAGGATCCATCGAACTCCAAGATGAAGGACTTCCTGCGACAGGCTGAGGGAGGAGGGTAGGCAAAACGCGATGGAGGCCTAGATGTACCCCAAGTATTCCTGACCATCATACCTTCGAAGACATGCACGGCATACATGCATTCGAGGCGAGGCAAGCATCTATTCGCGACAACCTGCAGGCAGATGGCTTGGTCTGGTAGCAGGTCGCAGCATGATCGAAGTCGATCGCCGAGGCTATGTCTTGTCGTCCTAAATCCCGAAAGATAATACTTATGTCAGCACATTTCATCAACATCCGACCGCGACTGTTTTACTAGAGTTCAATGACGGCGGCTTGATAGGATATTACTGCTCTTTACTTCGCGTCGACCCCATCCACTGAGAATGCCTGTCGCGCGAATACCCATCAATCCCGCGGTTCTCCAGTCGGAATCTGCTTGACGATAGCAAATATAGTCCTGTCCGGACATCCGATTCTGCGGCAAGATATCAGACTTGAACATGCCCAATCTATATCTGGCATCGTCGTGGACTTGGCAGCAAGAAGTAATCTCCTTGGATCTGTACATCCATCAGCAACATGTCCGACCCTTCCGACTCCTCTGCTGCTTTCGAACTTCGCCAGAAATATAAGCATTTCCGTATCCTGGTCATTGGACGTGCGAATGCCGGGAAGACGACCATTCTCAAGCGTGTTTGCAATACAACAGAAGATCCTCGCCTGTATGATGAAGGAAAAAGTTTAGTATGTAATCCATTCTTGATCTTCCGATCTCAGGTCTTTCTAACTTATCTTCTCATCGAGCTTGAGCCGACTTCAGCGGTAGGATTCAAACTTTTATCCCCTTGGTCTTAGATTAAATATAAGAGCGAATATATCCCACAATCAGCGCGGTGTTCACGATGTCAATCGTCCTTTTGTCTTCGACAGCAATCCCAAATTTATCTTCCACGACTCTCCTGGCTTTGAAGCGGGTGGGGAAGAGGAGCTCAACGCCGTCCAGAGATTCATTGCGGACCGCGCGAAAGCTTACGACGTCAATGAACAACTTCATGCTATATGGTATGTGTTCCTTTGTACTCATGATATTTTGTTGCAGTAGTGCCGCCATAGGTTCTGTTTTGGACCAGACAAATCTCGGCCTCTTCTGCCTCTGGAAAGAAAGTTCTTTGATGAGCAACGTCTAGGAAATGGTATCTTATTTTTGCTGGTTGGGAGGCAGACGTCTGAATTGATTATGGCTCTTTGTTTCTAGCTCCAGTCATTGCAATTTTCACCAAATTTGATGACCTTATGATAGCTGTTTGGGCGGAGAGTCGAGATCTAGTAACAGCTCGTCAAACTGCACAGGACATGTTGCTATTAAGATTTGGAACTCCCCTAAAGCAGTCACGATTCCCTCCCAATGCATTTGTCTGCTTAGAAGGTATGTCTTCCATGAATGGTGCAATAATCTTTAGGTTTTCATTCGCCACCAGATATGCACCATGATGACAGCACTCACCAAGATCGAGTGAAAAACCTAATTGAAAAAACCACAGATTCTCTTGATAATCTTGCACTCAAAATTCTTCTCATTTCAGTCCAGCAGAATAATTTAGAGCTTTGCATTCAATATGCAGTTAGATTGTAAGCCATTCCTTTGAAACATATCTGTATTCATTTTAATCCATTCTAGTGAATTAAACAAAAATCTCTTGAGCCAGAGTCCCGTGGGTCTATTAAAGGCATTCTATTTTAATTTTGTCCAACAAGCAAAAAGTCCTGGTTCATTGCAGGGCTAGCAAAATGGTTTGGTCACATCTACACTGTAAGCTATGTCTTTTATTCTGAGTTAAGAAAACTGATGAATAAAGAATGATGTAAGAGTTTCTTCTTGGGTCTTCAAGTACACAATAGCTAATGTCACTGTAGGAGGTGAAATACAAAAGTTCATGGGTTTAACCTAACATATTTATTACCTTAGTATGTGAGTTACAAGGTTTTTCAAAATATATGTGGATAAACTAATAAATTGCTAGGAGTCCAAGGTGCTTGAAAGCTGATTGATTTATAGTCATCAACAAGACATTAATTTCAACTAGGGAGTTAGGAAGCACTTGTTATTGCCACAGCACTGCATGACTGACAAGGCTGCTTTTAATGTATCTAGTTGGTGAGTCTATCAGCCACTTTGAAGCCAGTGGATGACTGACAGGACTGTGTTTGGCA
>NHYE01005377.1:0-25609 GCA_002938385.1 Gymnopilus dilepis | reverse complement strand
GAGGCGAGGGTGAGAGCAAATAAGCGTACCTACAATCCAGGAGGAGCATGTATACTCTCGGTCCTAGGCGGGGCAGGAAGGAATGCGACCGTAGGCGGACGTAAGGGCCCATCTCGCCAATGACGACAGATTGGTAGACGTGTTTCCCCGGTGCGTCCGATATACCGTCAATTTCCACTGAACAAAAGGTGACGTGATAAGACAAGGTACTTGATAATTTTAATACATGCAACGTACCATTGATGAAGCACTGGAAAAGGAGGAAATAGAAATATCCTCTTGCGCCGATTCTGGAAGAAATTGCGAGGTCGTGAATGTCGGGTTCTTCTGTGTTGGGGGATGTAAGCAAAGGAGACGCACTGCTGGAAAACCGGTGCTCTCTGCAAGTCGTCTGGATCTGTAAATGAAGACAAATTTAAGTTTCTGGGTGTCAAGGATGAAAGGAGGAAGACTTACAGCTTCCAAAGCCGTCAATCTATGAAAGCGTGCATTCAGGATAAATTGCAAGGGTGGATTTTCTGCAACATACCAAGTCTATAGAGCAGTCAGCTCAAATCAAAATCAAACCCAAACCAAAAATGAACGCACCATGATCATCACACATGTTCAACATCGGTCTACACACCAATCACCCATCAGCATATCATTCCACACACACCCAAAAAATTTCCAAAAAAAATCGCCAACAAGACTCACATCGAACAATTCGCCCTTGCAAACGCGCCCGACCGGAACATCTGACAATAATGGTTGAAGTAAAACCGGTCAATGGCGAGCTCGATCTCCGGCGTCAGGCGGTACGCCTTCTTCTCCTCGGGTTTGGAGAGGGAGACCCATTCTTGGAGTTCGGGTTCGCGCATGATGCTGTTGACAGGTGCAAGTGCAGATAACAAGGAATGAGGATGTCAGTCAAAAATTCAAGATGGTGTCAGACAAAGAATAGGGAGGACAGGACGCACGAATCGCAGTAGAGCTGGTCCCCGCCCCCGACGAGCGCATGAAAGGGCAACTCGGCGTGTTTGGAGAGCAGGTCCATCCAGACGGGGTCGTACCCTGATTTGAAGCCCGGGCCGCGGAAGTCGTCTGGGTTGACGCCTGCTGAGAAGCCGTTGCACTATGTTCATTGGTATGGTTGAGGCAGAGGGTATTACAAGTGTGTCAGAATTAGAAGTCCGAATACGGAAGGCAGTGTAAAAGGAAGACGCAGAGCAAGCGAGGAAGCGAGATGTGAGTCAAGGTCCGAGAAAGCACGAAGCACGACATGCGGAATGGAAAAGACGTACAGAATGAGCCGCCCAGCGCATGTTCTGGTTCCGGCCTGGCACCCAGAACTCGAGCTGCTGCCCGCGATTGATGGAGTACCTCACCGGCATCTCGTGCTGTGCGAGGGGGACTTTGATGAGGAAGCGCCAGAATGTGAAGGTGCTATGTGTGTCGAATAGGTCAATGGCTGCGGAATTGAGGCAGAGGCAAATAGAGGGAAGGCTTACCCTCCATAGCCGCCATAAGCCCAGATTTCCTGCCCAGGTACTCGTTCACTGCAGAGGTTTTCCGATTCAGAGCTGTCATCGGGAAGCCCGTGTCCATTCCCATTCCCGTTCCCATTCGTACCATTAGTAGCAGGATTCGTATTCGGGATGGGCAGTCCCGGGTGGAAGCCAAACGTGCCCACGCCCATACTCGGGCTCGCAGCGAGGACGGTGGAATGGGGATCGGCGGGGTGCGGGCCCAGCTCGTACGACTTGGCCGTGTGCAGCTGGGTGAGGCCGCTCGGGCGCGGAGGGTCCTCGTTGCCATTGCTCGTGGAGAAACGCGTGTCGGTGGGGGAGTAGGTGGGCGATGTGGGTGAGGAGGCGGGGGAGTTCGAGTAAGGGTGGTAGGCTGGGCGTTCGGGGTCCCAGGTGTAGGTGAGCGTTGGGTGCGGCTCGTAGATGGACCCGCTGTCGGCGGCTGCTCTGGGAGTTAGTGCTGTGGGAAGGAGAGGAGAGGAGACGCACTGATGATGAGCGCTGCGCCGTGCCAGATGCCATGCTCGTCGATGGTGTCATATCTAATAAAATGTGGGGTATGATTTACGCACCCTCGACACAAAAATAGGACAAGGCACGTACTTGAGCAGAGGCCCGCACATGAACTATTTTACTTCCGTGATTAGATACCAGGTCGATAAACATGGAGATCAGAGCAGTACCTGCAGATGGGGGTCCATACGGGCGACCCTCAGGACATGCGAGCGCTCGACTGCGCTCATCTGGGTGAGCTGGGCCGTGGAGATGGTGCTCTGCGAGGGCCGGGCGGAGTACAGGTGCGGCGGGAGGTCTTTTGGCGGGACGGCGGGGGGACGAGGGGAGGGCGGCGGGGGCGGGTGTCTGAAGCCGCCGATGAAGCTCTCGTCCATGGGCATGACGTCCTCGCCGGGGGGATGGTGCGCCCCAGACGCGCGGTACTCGCGGTTATAAGCCTCATTTTCCTATTATTTGTGAGCGGCGTAATTAAATGGATAGCAAATTGCGCACCTTCTGAGCTCTGCGCTGAGCATGCCATCCAGGATTGTCCATGGTTCAGCGTGGGAAACGATGTGCAGCGCCGATCGAATCGAGGCGACGTCATTATGGCTTGTTTGGCCCAGTTGACAGCAGTGTGGTTGACAGCCAATAAACTGAATTATTTATTTCACCTTCACTCTCTGCTACTCTCTCTGTCCCCATGACAGAATACGACTACTCCCCAGAGGCCTTCGAGGCCTACATCCACAAGCAGCAGCAGATCGCCCGCTGGGTCGACAGGACCAATCGCTCCCCCCAGAAAAACCCCTTCACCCCCGCGACACCTGCCGTGCAGGCCCTCGCGCTCGACCGGGGCCTCGATTCAGACGATGAGTACGATTCCGACAACCGCAGACGGCCGCGGCGGAGGGAGCACAGGGACAGGGATCGGCAGCGGGACTGGGAGCGAGACAGAGACAGAGATCGCGATCGAGAGCGCAGCGCACACGGGCACTCGGACTCGTCGTCCCGACCACGACCCGGCCGCCACAGATCCGCCTCCCACTCAGCGCCCCCGCGACGCCCCGACCACGCTCGCGCATTCTCCGGCCCGCCGCCGCCCCTCCCCATCCCTCCCGTGCCCTCCCCGACGAACCAGTACCCCCCGCAGTATCCCTACCCTCCCCGGCTCACGTCGCCGAGAGACTCCCGGCACTCGTCCCGGACATCCTCCACGCAGGTCCCCTCGCCCACCTCCTACACCTTCGCACAGCAGCAAGTCCCCTACTCTGCACCTCCCTTCAAGTCCGTTCCTGGCCCCATCCGATCCCAGACGCTGCCAAACTATGTCTATCCCTTGGATTCAAAGTACGCCTATCCGACGCAGTACTACCCCAACGCCTCTGCTGTGTATTCCTCACCCGCCAAACCCATCGATCTTGCTGTGCGTCCTTCCTCCTCTCCATTTCCATTTCCTCTGGATTCTGACCTCTTCCTTCCTTTCACACGTGCGCAGAATGCCCCGCAACTCCCTTATTCAGTGTACCAGACTAAGCAACCTCCGCTGCTGAAGCGCATCTTTGGCGGCTTCCTCAGATCAAACAAGCAACCCCAGCCGCAGCGGAGGTCGCGGCACCACAGGACCAACAGCTTCTAAGTCTTCCTCCCCACGCAATATGACCTAGCCGGAATCACATTCTTCGAGTCACCCCAACCCTCGTTCAATCGCACTTTCACATTCATGCACGCACGCAGCCACGCACGCAGCATGACTGGGCTTGACGTCCAGGCGACGCCACAGAAGTACGTACCTACCATAGATACTCGCACTGACGACACACCACCCGACAACGCATTACGCGACAAGCGCCCCACATCTCTACTCTAGCGATACATACATCATCACTCTCGTCATCGTCATACAACGCAACGCAATGGAACGCAACAACACCGGAGTATTTACCTTCCTCTAGCTCTCACCCCCCTGCAGTATACTATACGGAAGCCGTTAATTATACCAACGTAAAGATTATACCATACCCTTATCCCTCAATCGACCGCATTACAATGTACCACTACCACTACCATCCACGTTTTTCCAGCTCTTTCCCTGTCATCCCATTCATACATTCATTCATTTCCAGGTTCCCACCAACCTCATCACCTTCCTTTCCTTTCCTTTGCCTGTGCCCCCATTCGGATTTCCGCTCTAGCTTCTACCTTCTAGCTTTACCTTTTAGCTTACCATTACCATTACCCATCTGTGCATGTGCTTTATTATATCTAGATGTCAACGAGAACGAGAACGAGGCGCTGCTTCTGCTTTTTACTTCTTTCATCTCATTTCCTTCATCTCCATCTCATTTCATTTCAGCCCATCTCCAGTTTGTACCTTATCTATCTATCTATCTCTTCTCTTTTGTCCGTGCACTACTTCTTCCGTTGACTTCCCATCCCGTCGCCTCATTTCTTCTTCTTTCCTTTTATAGGCCACCCAAATCCAATTGCCAATGCATTCTGATATCCACATCCGTCGTCCACTACCTTACCGCCGCCGGGAAGGACGACAATGGCGTTCCTGTCATCCCCATCCTACATCCTGCGCTAGGTCCAACTCTCCAAAAGTAATCTACAAAAGCCCTTACGCCCAGAACCATCCGTGGACTAGGGACCAGACACGGCCGATACAATCGAACTATCCAGCGGCATCGGAATAACGCCCAAAGCCAGGTGCGAACGAGCGAGGGAGAAGGCGTTCTCGGACCGACATATCGCCATTATCCTACTTACCTCGGATTCGGATACGCTCACCCCTTCGCCTTCGACTTCCCAAATTTACCTCCAGTTCCTTCCGGCTCGCAAGGCGTTTGATGCCCACTCCTCTTTTTTGACGTAAATTCGGATTCGGATTTGGATTCGGGAGTACTCAGTAACTCTGTGTCATCTAGCGTCATCTACTCCCCGCGACTCGCGAGCTTTCGAGCCGGTCAATACTCATAGTCAGCCTGCTTCTGCCTGACGCTGAAGGGTTATCTAGACGCTTGATCACTATCCCAGTTTTGTTGCCATCTCTGACTGAAGAAGTAGAACTGCCACACTTCTCTCTCGGGAGGCATCGACTTGCCGCAATGTGATCATGATCTGACAGCCAGAGAGAATTTGGAAGAAATCACTCTCAAAGACCTAGAGGGAACAAGGAACAATGCCACGGAGCTCTTCGGAGGTCAGCTGCTCAAAAGTTATACTATACTAAGACTCAGAGGACAGGTTCTCTCAGCCCCTGGGCAGGCGGAGACTCTATGATAGATCTGTGTCTTGTGCCCAAGCCTGTCCAAGCCTGTCCGAGGTTGGCCTTTGGTCATGGACCCACCGATTCAGAGTTCAGTTCTCCCATCTTACCTTCTGGACGAAAATGGCAGGGATGAAAATAACCTCTCTGGCAGGGCTTGCCGTCGCGGGTTTCTAGAAGCCCAGCGGCGACCTAGTGTAAAGCGAAGAGCGTCAAGTGGTAGCTCCTCCCACCCACGCAGTACTTCTACTTACTGCTACCCAGGGCTTACCTTAGGCCGCTGTGGGCTGTCATTGTCAGGCTTCAAATAGCGTCACGGTATTGCTGTGGCACGCGCGCACAAATCACAAACGCACGCGCATGCGCTCGCATTTGGCTCGCAGAAGTACGCACGCTTTCAAACCCAAATTGTGGCAATGTGGAGGGAGTGTGGGGTAACGGGGAACAGGGGAACGCCCCTAGCCCTCTCCAGACTCCAGACTTGCCCTAGTTCCGAAATGGCAAAAATACCCCACACCGTCCCACATAACGCATTGCCCACTTGAGAGGTTGAAGTTCCCACCGCTGCGGCTTTGACAGTAGTGACACAATCGCAATGTGGCAATTGACAATTTGACAAGGGGTGCTTGTTCCGCTGCCGTGCGTCCAATGAGGTGGGATGTATGTGCAGGGTCCTAGATTTGGCAAGGTTCTGTTTTTAATCTCGCTTATTTCTACGGCCTATGAATGGATGGCGTATGACGGACCTTGCCACCTTGTGTTCTGCCTCGAGGCGACAAGCTGGAGATTTCCCCAGGTTCGTGTCGACTACGTGCCAGCGGTTGAGGGCAGCGCGCAGCGTGCGGCCTGCGCTCTGGTCATAGACGGAGGACTCGAGTTTTCCGTGTTCATGTACGCCTATGCGATGACATCCGTCCGCGGTTGATTTCATTGATGGTTCATGATTCTGTTCATGGATCATGATCCTTCACTGACTCACTCGCTCGCTCTATTGCTCATCGTGGACATGAATGAAATTGGCACAGGTCAGTCAATATCGCTGGATGACATTACGACTCAATGCAATACGCTTGGCTCTGGTATATTTGACGTTCAAGCTCATGTTTATCCAAGCCGAGCCGAGATTACTCATATGCGCCTTACATTGTCATCCTATACAACTTGCTTCCGTTTTGCTTTGCGCTGCTCGCCGCGACTCGGGAGGTACAAGTCTGGCCTTCGGGTAGAGTCAACTAGGACGCCGACCTTGCAGTATCGACTAAAGAGGCTAATTACCCTTTTCTCTCTTTCCACTCTGTTGCCCTTTGCCCTTTATTGGAGCTGCTCTTTCGGGGTGTCTCCGAGCCTGAGGCTCGAGCGGCTGTCTCTTGTGTTCATTGTTCTCTATCTTTCGACGACTCTTCATTCTTCATCTCGCCACAGGACCCTGGATTCAACACACGTCCACATCCACAATTCTATGCATGTCACCCACAACCACAACCACTATCAACTACCGCTATCACAGGTGGCAGATTAACCTACGAAAGTGCCACCACATAGTATCAGGTGCTCAACCACGTCGAGCTTATTCTTGATTCTTGTACCCCTTTCTCCTGCTCCTTCTCCGATGACTCTTTTTTCTTGTCCTCCTCCCATTGTCTCTTTCAGGATACCAATACAGTACTCAACTGGGACACTGCCGTAATTCCTCCCCCACTTCAAGTTTCTTATTGTCTTCTTGGCTTTCTTTCAAGTTCGATTGATTCCCTCATCAGTGGCTCCTCTATTCAAACTCTGTTATTCTTAGACTACATACTAGTATGGGGAAAGACAAGCAAGCGGCAAGTCCCATTGACCCGTTTGCCTCGTTCCCCCGTGCCACCTTGCCACCTCCATTGTTCCCAAGCTCTTTGAAAAGTATATACGCCTTTTGCACGGACAGTTTTCATGACTGGTAGTTACGACTTTTAATTACGCCTTACGAAGGACTCTTTGTGTGTGATTTATCTTTATCCTTATCTTTATTCCTGTGATACGATATACTCTCGTCAATGGAAGTACATGTTTTCTTCGTTCCCATCCTGCAGCGAGAAGGACTTGTGACAAAAATCGAGGGTCCACAAAGAAAACGAGCACGCTACCTCCGTCGCTCAAATGCAGGTAATGGGTTACCAGATTTTCGGATTTCGTATGTTCTTTTCCCAGTCTTTCAAGAAATTTGACGAGCACTGCAATGCGTGGCCTTCATATCGGCGTATGTTTCTCCAGATTTCGTTCATGCCACTTGGGTTTTCCAAGCATGTGTGCGCTGCGGACACACAAGGAAGCGGCGTTAAGCACGCTAGCCGCTCTATTGACCTCCTCGTGAGCTTCATTCAACGAGAAATAGCAAGGTAAGGCTGTGCGATACCTTTGAAGTGGCAATTCACTCTTTGGAAGCACGCCGAGTCCGAGGCTGGAGCACTTGTAGAGCTACTAGAGCGACTTGCAAGGTATGGCTTTCTCCGTCATGCTGAGCCTAAAAGTATCCTACATACCAGCGCCCTTCACATGTGCACAGAAGGCACTTCTCAATTCTCCGTCAGGACTGCTGCGCCTACAAATACGAGTCTAATTACAGTATTGTAGTGCCACTAAGTGTCGGACTGCCGCGGATTCGGAGGATCTTGAACCAGTCGGAAGTACCTTATACATAGAGTACTCAGGCTTACTCCTACTTGTACACCATACATCAAGCTTCAGGACTAGAATAGCAGCGGACTGCCTCCAGGGCCGCAGGGTCAAAGCGGTGTTTTGCAATGATCATCTGAACTGTTGCTTGATCCAGTGATTTTTTTCTTGATAGAAGACGATGGCTGCAGTTGCAGCGGCCAGTGATCTATAGCATTGCAGAGAGTTCTGAACTTCTAGATGCAAGTGTATGATGCGGTCTGCATTCTTTCACTTCCAGAACTACCGTGTGTTGAACTGTGTAATATTCGTCGGGCTCGGTAGAGTCACTCGAACGAAATGAGAGGGCTCGGGCTTGGGCGTTGAAGGGAATGAACGAACTTAGTTTCTATTTTTAGCACACGACTCGCTTGCGCTGCAGTCGCAAACAAGTCGCAAAGCAGAATTCGGGATGTCCCAGAACATGGACTTTTCTTCTCTGGAGGTGATGCCACATCACGGAGGGCTAACGAAGAAGCACATTGGTGGTCTGCCATTTTTCCCCTGTGGATGGCATTGCGCTGCCTGCTCTGTTCACTAGAGTGCGCTTCGTCTTGGAACTTCAATCTCAGCAGTTATGCTCGACTCAGCTCAGCCTGTAGTAAAAGGCAGCTCAAATCAATCTTAAGGGCCAAAATGTCGGGGTATTACGTGTGTGCCACTCACTACAATTCATAGCAAATCAACTCCATCCCGGACTCTTTGCTGTAGATTCGAACCGTTGACCGAGACACCTGGCTTGCACTCCCACAGGTGCAGAGGGCATGTCGTCAGATGAGGAATTCCAAAGGACGCTGACAGTCGTCAAAATTATGATACAAATTAGATGATACATACAACATAAATAAAATCAACAGTAGCCCTGGACGTCAAGGAGAACAAAAGGAAGAGGCCAGCAATCAAGCTGGAGTCCGTGGACGAGAGGGAGAACCCATGATAGCCTCGATATCCTGGTCCACATCCAGATCGTCCGGGTCCTGATCCATAGGTTCAGGTTCATGATTCTCTGAAGTGTACCCGCTCTGACCGCCGAGCTGTTCGCTAAAGGATGTGTACGTCGGTGCAGGCGAGTTCTCGTAGTCGACAGAGCCTTCGGGTTCAAATGCAGTGAAGTGACGCAAAGGGCTTGGGCTTGGCTGGGGTTGGACGACAGGGAAGTGCCCTCCAGGGCCGTATAGGGTACCAGGAGGAGGTGCAGGCAGAGAAGCGAAACGTTCTCTTTCCAATGTCCGTGCTCTCTCTTCCTCCAGCGAAGCCGCGTCTGCTACCTGCTGTGCCAACGCCGCCTCTTTCTTGGCCTTTCTCCTCGCCTCTGCTTGCTGTCGTTTCTTTTCCCGCTGTTTTCGCTTTTCTTCCTCCGCTTTCTCGGCAGCGGCATATTTGGCGAGTTCAACTTTGGCTTCCTCTTCTTCAAGTGCGTCGAAGTCCCATTCCTCTTGCATGAATTCGGGATATCGCTCACATGCGGGACGCCAGGTCCGTTTTGGAGGTTCGGGGGCAGGAGGGGTAGGAGGTATCGCTTCTTGGGAGGTAGGGTCAATTTGAGGTTTTACATCCTGTTCTTTGGGTATCTCTAAATTGAGCAGAGATGAACTTGAAGGCAGGGATGTCGAGGCCGCAATGCCATCAGATTTTGGTGAACCCATTTTATCAAGGACATCGTCAATATCGTCGGGAGGAGGGAAATCAAAACTAGGGCCAGGATTTAAGCGCACGCTTGCCTCATTAAATAGAGAAATAAAGGGATAATATCCTAAGGTGCCATCATCGAACGGGTTTTCCCTATGCTCTTTGACCCCTTCTCGGGTACGTTTTCGTGAGTTCTTCTGTTGTGTCTCAGTCTGCCGCAGAGGGAGGTAGTCGTACAAATCTTCGAAGGCTATGCCCTGGGGTTCTCCATTTACGAAGAAAGCGATACGAGAGCCAGGGAGAGTAGGAAGGGGACGAAGGACAGGTGTCGAGGGCTTATTGCTAGGAGGGGCAGGACCATTACGGTCAGTAGGTTTGCCATTAGCTGCTTTCTTATTAGACGAGGGTACCGAAGCCGAGCTTGTAGTCTTGCCAGAGTAGTCCATGAGAGCTGCCATCTCTTTTGATTGTGGGTATTCGAGGATCTCAAAGACTTCCTGTCCTTTCAGATCGATGGGTATACGCTCGCGTTTCAGATGTGCGGGGTCGAGTGGGTCTTTCTTGTTTGGCTGTCGTTTTGGCGGGAGAGATATGTACATTCCAATGACATCGCCCGTGCCAAAAGGTCGCCCATATGGACGAGGACGCGACAAAGTCACTTTCTCGCCTGTTTTATCTCGATAGCCGTAGCTGTACCCGTCCAGACCAACAGGTGCGTTTAGTGGCGCCTCCCTCCTACCCCATCCAAGGCGAACATGAGGCCCTTCACGTTTTGAATCATCCGAGGTTTTATCTCCTCCGCCGTGTAAGATCTTGACCTCCATATACCACTTGCCCTCTCGCATAGGAGCATTGCACCGTGCGCTGCGGAATCCTTTGAAGCCAGCTAGACTTAGGCCATCCTTCGTGACCTTGATCAGCGGGCTTCTGTCCTCCCAGCTGACACGGAACGATGTCGGATTGCTTTCTATCGTACGACAGGGAACCGCATGCCCAGGTGGGTTGATACCAGCAGGTATATATCGATAGCCGATGCGGTTAACGCCTATCATCTCAGTCTTGTACCATTCTGAGCCCTCAGACACGGGTACAAAAATGGGCCCTCGAGATATAGTTAAGATTGGTCGAGAAGAAAGGTCTGCACGCGACGTGGCAAGAAGGCTGTAGAGAATCCCGGTCAGCAATTTGCCAAAAGAACGTTCAAAGGACATTACTCTGTAGAGTTCGTGCCATTTCCTGCATTGCTATTCACGTCCGAGGGTGCAGGAGACGCAGCAGCGCCGCCTGGTCTTTTACGCTTATTGGAACGCGACTGAGCTGGTGTCTGGGTTGCTGCAGCATTTTGAAGTAAAGTACCAGCGCCTAGACCACCGATAGGGAGTGAGTCTGAAGGAGGAGGCGAAGATCCCTCAGCATGCATGTATGACGGAGGTTGTAAAGAAAGGTCTCCGATCACTCCGATCAAAATAGATTACCAGCGCGTGGGCGGCACTGGGCCAGTGGCAGAACACTCTCTGACTACAACGACCACTACACACAATGACTGCTCTGAGGTGAGTTTCTGATGTATTCGAGGTCAGCGTTGTTTCTGATTTGTCGATCTAGACGAATCCAAAAGGTGATTCTTCTGATCTCGCTTCCGTCGGCAAATGCTCACCCTGGCTTAGGAGCTCATGGAGATCTCCAGTAATCCAATCCCTGTACTGTCCCCCTCGTGCCCTTATACGTCTCATTCTTACCCAATCATTGCGCAGGGCGTCAGTGTGGAGGCCAAGGAAGACAATGTATTTGAATGGAAATGCTCTATCAAAGCCGATGTTAGTCTTCTGGACGGACATTTCTAGCTACTTTGCTCATCGAATGCGCTTGGAAAGTCAGATTCCCCCTACAAAGGCGGCACGTTTAATTTCAACCTGAGCTTACCCCCGAACTACCCCTTCAAGGCGCCTACTGTGAGCGGTATTCTTTATCTGCCGGCGCGTGTCGCGTGCATGTCGCTGACCTTTCGTGCCACAAGGTGACCTTTACAACCAGGATTTACCACCCAGGCATTAATGAGGAAGGCTCAATCTGCGTGCCCATCCTCAGAGACGAGGTGCGTATTTAATTTTCTGCAAGAGAGTTCCTGCCGAGCATGCATTGAATTGGATTATCGGTGCCCAGTGGAAGCCGTCGGTCACATTATCAACAGGTACATCCACTCCAACTATTGGACCTTCCAAAATTGTTGACATGAAGTCTTTGGAAAGTTCTTTCTATTATTCAGGAAAAGGTCAACAATCCCAGCCCCGACGATCCATTCGAGCCAGAGATTGCCGCAGTGAGTGCCGACGCTCTTCTTTCGCGTATGGGCTATTCCTAATGGGTGATTTTCCTTGTGACAGCAATTGAAGAACGACAAAGCTAAATTTCTGGCAACTGCAAAGGAATGGACTAAAAAGTAGGGACCCTCTCTCGGTTATGAATCGGTGCAATATTCATTCTTGCCGCTAGGTATGCTTGAATTGTACGTTAGTAGGAGGCATGAAATCTGTATCACTATCACTAGCCATCTGTTATCCTTGTAACATCTGAATGAAGTACTCTTCCACTCGTTGGCACTGTGCAGCATAGCGTCGGGTCTATATTTACAATTGTTGAATTGAGATCACTCGGCAAGAGAGATAATTGATGTCAGTGCCTGAAGCGGAAAGCGCTGCTGTTGATTTGGGAGGCGAGAAACGCCCTTTTCTTCCGTTCCCTCCATTCGTTGCTCCTCTACAGTTCCTTGCTAGCCTATGCTCAATCTCAGCTTTTGAATTTCTCTCGTATTTTCACCGCATAACCCTGCGAAGTCCCTTCCTTTCTGATCTTCTCCGACTCCAAACTCGTGTTTACCACGTTGCCTGTCTTCCCGAATTACATACTCTCTGACAAGAGTGTGTCCCTCGTCCCAACGTGTATAAAGCGAGGAGACTTTGCACCCCAATATGCATCGTTTTCGGTAAGTATCTCGCTTAATTCACTGTTCGGCGTGTTATATGGCTTCCGACTCACGTCCACATCTTTGCGCGCTTTCCCAAAACTCTCTACAGCAAGTGGTCTGACGCGAAGCGCAACCAGCTTCCTGGCGCCGTGCAGGACCAGAATTTGGAAACCCCTAGCGCTCTTCCGGAGCTGCCTCCCACCAACGACTTTCGCACGTCGGTCATTCTCCCAGAGTGCGTCTTGTAGTTTTGGCCCGATTTAAAGGTAACTTACCATTGCCCTTCCCGTTCGGACAGTCTTTCCCGTCGCTTCTCCCTATTACGCTCGTCTACCGGAGATCCTGTGCCCATAGAACACCTTCGGTCCAGACTAGCCGATCAAAGAGCGCGCGGCGACCAGAATCACATCACTGAAGAAGAGGAGGATATGCTCTTGGAGACTTTGGGAAGGCTAAGGTCACGGACAGGCCCTTCGCCGAGTACATCTCAGGAACAAGTAGTCGAGGGTGAGGACGGGTCTAGAAACTCGGTGCGAGCCTCAGCCACGTCCCAAGCCACTTCATCCCCCAGTGCACGATCGACGAAACGCTACAGCAATAATCTCTTCGGGTCTGGGCGTCTGCGGGCAGAGCACAATTACCTACGCAGTGTGGCTTCGACCAAAGGCTCTTCTGGCAGCACACGTACGGTCTCATTAACACCGACAGAAGCTTCAGTGGCAACTACCAGGGAATTCTCGTCTCCTAGCCTGAGGCCCGTCACACCCGAGAGCAGCAATCCTCCTTCATCTGTTCCATCCAGTCCCAATGAGAAGGATATTGCACAACCTGCGCCCGTCATACCCTCTGCACCACTTGGTGACAACCATACCCAACTTGTTTCTGTCGCGGAGCATCGCCTGCAGAAATCATTACCCCCAGCTGTTCTCAAACGCGCGTCTTTAGCTCTTGAGCAGGCTATCAAGGAGATAGAAGACGAGGTAGAGGATGAGATTCTGTTGCCCCGTTCTGCGCCCGTTCAGCGGGGCAGTTTGGATCAACCTTCGCCTGAAGTGGTACGCTTCACACTGAATTGCTTCACGGAAGAATACTAATTCTATAACGGTAGAGATCCAGTGATATCCCTTCCCTTCCCTCTGCTTTCGAGCCGGGCATGGCAATTTCTATCGATCAAACCATTCACGATGAGTTCAGCGAACGCCGACAATCTCCCATTCCGACGCGTACTGTCCCAGGTTATGTACCAGGCATGCCAAGGCCCATGACACCACGCCACTTTGAATTCGATGAACAACGATCGCATTCGACCACCCCTCGCGCACAATCACCTTTATATGAACCTCCAGCATCGCCGTCGCCGAACTCTTCATCCGGGAATAAGACAAGACGCGAGTCTATTTCGTCTAGCACGCGTCCATCCCCCATCTCTTCTGTTAATACTGGCAGTCTGTTCTTGCAACGCAGCACGAATGGACGGTACACTTCGGATGACGGGTTCCGTGCCGGTGACTCTGGCGATTTTGACAACTCTCTCAGTTCAATTTTAGCGCGACGCAGGCCTGCGTCTCCTCTCTCAGGACCTTCGTATCAGCCGATGGCGGTCAACAACGCGAATCGACCTCCCTCTCGTCCTACAACTCCCTCCAATGTTATCTGGGCACCGAATCCCAATCATAGGAATAACTCAAGTGGGCATAGTAGGAATAACAGCTGGACTACGACACTAGAGGGTGGTGTTCTGTCCAATTCCGACTATCACAGTCCGATCGGTGGCCACAACAGGATTCCATCTCGTTCATTGAAATCACCTGCACTTCCAGATTCTCCAACTCTCGATGTCAGTCAAGGTGCTTCATTTTCTTTCGCGTCTGCTGGCAGCCCATCGTCCAATGACCAGACGGCGGAGTCATCCGAGCAGCCGCATGCGTACATTCCTGCTGTCGAACTGGGGTCACCTCTTTTGCCACCTCGATCAGCTACACCCACTCAAGCTGCCCAACGATCTCCTATCTCTCCTACTTTCCCTAGCTTTGAGTTATCACCCAAGAACGGCAGTCGACGGTCCTCGAGGCAGAATCCCCCTTCATCTCCGTTCAATATTACTCCCTTCCCACCACTTGGACTCGGTCAAAGGGCGAATTCTTCCAGGTCATCTCTGAATTCTGCTGGTTCAAGTTTCCATTCGTGGGACGAGCCTGACAAGGTATTAAGTTTGTTTTCGGATTCGAAAGAGCCGCAACCTGCCTGGCATGATTTCGATCGAAGTCAAACGAGCTCCGTTACACCAGGCGACAGTGCAGATGATGAAGAATGGGATCCAGAAGAGATCATTCAGCGATATGCAGGTCTAAAGAAAACGGACATTGCTGTTGTGCACGAGAAGTTAGTGAATGCAGCATTCGCAAAGATGGCGAATACGGATCCTAGAGATCGGGCGCCTTCTGCGCTGAGGAGACGGAGGCCCTCCACCTCGCAATCAAATTACAGGGTAAGGACTTTGCCAGGTGTTACTTCCAAAATGTTATTAATGCCTTACATGCAGGTTGCGAGTCCGCCGCCTCAGACACAACCAGTGGCTCCTTCGCCTTATATTGTAGATGACCAGTATTCGAAAGCTAGCGCTTTGCTCAATTCGGTCGTCGACAGCATCAAGGAACAACCAACGGCCCTCAATACTGCTACTATCGTCGCAGCTTCATCTTCGGACGATAAGGAAGTCTCACCCACCACTCGCCGCAATCGTGATCTTGCGCACGTATTATTTGGCACGGAAGACGAGAATAAGGAGGAGAACCCAGAAGAAGATACCAAACATGTACCACAGTCTGTCATTACAACCCTCGATACCCCCGCTATGACTATCCCTACGACGCCTGTAATACCGCCGCCCTCTTCTTCGGCTCCTACTACTCCTTCTCTTATCGCGGATTCCCCATCATCGCCTTCAGTCACCTCCCCATACTTACTTTTGAGAAACCCATCTACCCCAAGGATACCTCAAACGCCTAAAGAGCAGGCTGAACTTGCTCGAGAGGTTCAGCAAAAGACGGAGGCCGCCATGCTTGCTCTCAAGAAGGATCCCTCGAGGACTAATTTGGGCGATAGCTTGAAACATACTACGTCGGTCCGCAGACGCGTTGATCCAAGCCAAATATCAACGCCTACACTCGTGTCTACGACTGCAAGTGTTGAGACGACGCCCATTCGAACGCCTTCATTGTCGTCCAACAACAATAATTCTGGGTCCAAGTTGGGATCTCGATTCAAGAAGTTGCGCGGCTCACTGCGCGCTAAGAATCTTGTTTCTTCAGGCGAGGAAACCGTCACTCCAGAGTCAATCAAGAGCCCGCCCGCGAGTCAAACGGCTTATTACGATCCCGCTAAGCTGAACCCTCCCGGTGCGCCTAAACTTTCGAGTGCCACTGACTTAGGGAGGTTCAAAGTCCCTATCCCGAGCCCTCCTGCCTCTGCAGGGCCCGGCCTGAAAGGATTCATGGCCAGGTTCAGAAACAAGCAACGCCTGTCTGAGATGCCCATTACGGGCGAGCATTCCCTGCCTAGGGCAACGTCACCGTTATCCTCACCAGTCTCTCCACTTACACCGCGCCGAGCTGAGCCTCCGACACCGAAATCTCTCGCATCTCCGACAGATAGGAGCCAGACTCTGACGCCTAGGCCCACAAGTCAACAACGGCCGATGTATTCGAGGTTCCCTCCTGCGAATCCTCCTCCGCCGTCTGAACAACCTTCACCCCCTTCACAGGCACCGCCGACGGGGACCTTGGACCCTTCACAGTCAGCCGCAGCCCTGGAACAGCTTTTCAGAGCTGCAAACAATCTAGGTCTGGACGAGAACGCCTTGAACGACTTGTTGGCACGCTCAGGCTCGACGTCTTCTCGAAATGTGGCACAGAAGTCACCACCAGTCACCATACCTGCACCGAATTCCTGGAAAGCTTCCGACAATGTGCAGCAAGTAAGTTACGTCGCAAGCAGTGGATCAGATCAGACTGCGACACCCACCACCTATGTAAAATCATCCCAGGAGCAGAATCTGAAACCCAGTCTATCTGATAGTCGTCCTGTTACTCCTGACGACAATGTGACGAGGAAGCCTTCTACCCGAAAGCCCGATCACTTGCGACGACCCAAGGAAGGTCAAACTGATAACGCTGCCAATGCAATCGTTCGCCGGACCATTATCTATGCGAGCGATAACTTGTCATCCGCAGACTTGTCTTCTCTTGCTCAGCGTAAGAATTCGACGCGAAGGAAGAGGGTCAGTGCTCAGTCGATTTCTAATCGCTCGGTGCACGACCGCGTACCTACGCCTCCGCCGCCGAAGTCCCCGACAGCCAAGCGCTTCTCTGCAGATGGTTTGCCGCCTATGCCACAGCTTCCTAATTTCCTCGGCCAAGCAGACAGGCTGTTGAACGTGCCATCCACGTCAGCGGTAGGCCCCATGGAAAAGTCTAATTCAACGTACGATTCTCTGTGAGTATTGTTTGTGTGGCCAGAAACTCATGGCTCATGAGAGACTTCCATAGGTACGACATGTATGCCGGGGAAAGTAGGGCAGCGAGTGCGGATCCTAATGCGCCGGCGGAGCAACACATGGCCTCATCCGAGCCTGGTCCTGCCTTGGAGGTTATTGAGTTGGCTAACGGAGAGACTATCTGGTGAGTATTTTATGCCCCGTGGATAGAGTGCTTTCTCTCATTCTCACATAATTTTAGGAACATCGTGAACGGCTTGCGTGACGCGGACGATGAGTCCATATACTCCGGTCGCACCAGCTTTGCATCAGAATATTCTAGTCGTGAGCCTGGAAATGACGGTCTTCAGTCTTTCTTGAAAGAGCACACCCGTTCAGGGTCAAAAGGCAGTGTCTCCTCCTTTGCTTCCAAAAAGAAAACACAGCAAGGGAAAGTGAGGCCTGAGACCAAGGTGAGTTTCTTTGCATCAAACCTTAGTCGTTTTGACAGGTCTCTAAATATTTCGACCCCAGATTTTCTACAGCTCCTCGGCGCAGATAGGTCGACTCATTGAGAGCCTGTCGCAAGGTGCAGACGCTGGATCATTTAATATCTTACCCAACGTACCGAACCGCGGTCCGGGTCATTCCGCTACGTCGTCGGTCTCGACGAACGACATTAATTGGACCGTAGAAGAGCGCCTAGAACGTATGCTGGGCCAAATGAATGCCTCGTGATTCCAATTTTTTTGTGATTTCTTTGCTATCTTTTAGGATTGGGATGCTAATTGGTTCTAATGAATGGTGCTTTGAAATGTAGTCCCCAATGCTTGTTTTCCTCCGTCCGTCTTCCGGTGCAGTAGTTGATAAATATGGTGTCCAATAATCAAAGCGAAGAGCAATGAACCCCCGAAAGCAAGATGAAAGCAAGAGACCCTATACCCCATGAAGATCTATCCAACGATTTATACACAGCGCGACCAAAGCTTCAATCAATAACCAGTCTTGGGTGAAGGTATACTGAAGAACAGCATGTGAAGGACCGATCGCCGTTGCTTGAGGTTGGGTGTATCGACGAAATATCGCGATGCGGGCATTGTGCGAAGCATAAAGCTGTGCGCAAATCGCTGAGAAAGTGAAGACAAGAGTGGATCGACTGTACAAACATCATATGAAGCAGGATTATCTCGACATCGCCGCCATTCAAACTTTTTGCCGTCAGAAGAAATGAAAGCGCGTGCACTAGGGAAAACGTCGGAACGCGTTCACATCGTCAAAACCTTGTTTACCCGATGACGAGAGTGTTCGTACCTATTTGACGAACCTGCGAGGACAAGCTGGGACATGGGCATCGAGCGGTTCCCAATGGTCGCGCCGCCCAGGTGATTGCCCGGACTCCATTCGAGTTTGGCACAGACCTCCTTGTTATTTCGGTAGACCTAATGAAGGCAATGGCGGGCGGAGGAGTGGTAAAATGAGGTCCATAAGTTTGTCAGCAGGCACCAACACCAATTTGGAACTCACCATCGTCCGTACATTGGGAGTCAACAGATTTCGTTCAGCGGTCTCAAAGCAAAAGTAGACGGGCTTAGTGTCTTCACCGATGATAACACAACTCCTGGGATCATCTCTTCCTGTGAAAAAGAGATCGTAGGTGGTGGATGCCATAAGAAGGCCCGGTGAATATGTGCACCCATACACGAAGGCATGGTCGTGTTCTTATAACATGGACTTTATCGAGCCCTGGCTCCCGTGATTAGCGCGTCTCGGGTCCATGGGAACATTTCCATCGATAGTGGCGCAGGAAGAGAAGCCGCTCTGGAGAGGTAAGTGAACACTTTACTGAAAAGCACGACCGACGACAAGTCGCTCTTGGTTTTTATACTCTCCCGACGGCTCCCTCTTCGGAAGACATGTCAATCTGCCACTTCAAAGCTTAAAAGCGTTGTGGCAATCGCCGGCGCTTTCCCTTTTTTGGCAGCAATTTGACCTTTTCCGTCTGCTTTCTGCCGTCCCACGCGCAAGCCCACGTTTTAGCCACGTTTCCGAGGCAAGAAATTATTTATCCCATACATATATACAGCTACATACATGCCCTTTACGAGTTGACCTTCCATAGAGGCCTCTTGCGCATCTTCCGTGTAACGTGCACTGCGCTGCCGCCAAAGTTGCCTTGTCCAAAGGCTAATACTACCGTTTCTTCTGCACCAAGACCCCGGGCGACGCCCCGCTTGCGTAATTCAATTGCGTCTTTCGCGAACTTGAACCGAGCCTGGTCGGAGCCTTTTGTGTGAAATAAAGTCAGTTTAAGATTTCTGACTTTTAGTGGGTTTTCACTGACCGATCATGAAAGTGGGAGATTCAACGGCGCTCTTGAACATCTCAAAAGGCACCCGTGAAAAAATCTGTAACAAGATGTCACGCCCGCTCGGCCCTGATGAGGATTCCTGAGGGGTTCGCTGGACGTCAAGAACTTCAGGAAGCGTCACCACGAGGAAATGGAAGACGTCGTCGCGCAGTCTTTGGGCATATTGCCCAAAAATTGACGTCGAAGGAAGGTCCGGGGTGGTCGAACCATCTGTCGAAGAAGGTAAAGCATCTATAAAGTCGACCCAGTCCCCGATCGTCTCCACGGACATGGACTGCCTGCAAACATTGTATGCATATTGGCAAAGCTCGTCCATCCCACCCAACAAACAACCTGCCGCCAGAACCGCTCGAGCATTTTCGGGTCGGATAAGGTTGATAGATATGGCCGAGTAAAGGTATCCGAGGGCTGTGGAAAGAGTTGTCTTAATACAAAACTGTCAATCTTCAAGCAAGCTCTGTTACCTATTGCAAAGCCCTGTCAAGAACGTAGTGAATAAATTATTATTCTGCTCTTTCAAAATGGTCATTATACTTACTTCTTGTGTAACTTCGGGCTCTCGTTCCAGGTTGACGTATATAACGCGTGGTCCATTTGTTTGAGGAGATGTAGACATAAGATGAGCAAGAAACGGAGACCGAGAAAGGATAATGGCATGTAGGCGATATCCATGTTGGTGAACATGCTACGCCAGATAGGAAGTCAGACGCCATGCCAGCCTGGTTGGCAAAAAACGTACAAGAATTGTATCTGCGTAATTCTAGATAGCATGGTGTTTAATAGACGCCAAAGCGACAGATAGCATATCACATACACCTGTTTGGAAGCCCGAGTGGTACAGATGGCTCACGATTTCTTCGTTATGGGAGCGAAGGTAGGGGACCCTAAAGAGACGCATCTTATCAACACCAAACGCCAAATGATATGGTCCTCGCCAACGACGCGCCATGGACGCGAGTTCAATTGGCGCAACCATTCTCCGACAGGAAACTTACTGGGAATACCCATTTGTGGGATAGGTCGAGGATGACGGCGAGCTAACGCTCGTGTCAAAGGAGGTGGGTTCAGTGGCCACTTCACTGAGAGACGTCGAACCATTAGGATGAGGAGAATGGCCATTTACTGAGCTCGACGTCGATGGAATAGAGGACATATCGGAAGGGCCTTTTGGGTTTTCAAGAAGAGAAAAAGGAAAAGAGACTCTGTGGTTGAAGTTGACCTGCGTTGAAGGGTCCAAAATTCTGACAGCACAGGTGACAATGGCCTTGTCACATTCTTCCCGCAACCACCACCACGGCGCACAAATACAAAGTGGTCGGCTCCCCCCATTGTCGATTATGAAAGGATTTCCAATTTATCTTGCAAAAAACATGTCTACAGCTTTCCTATCCAAGACAACGCCGTATCTACTCTCAGACGTTGTTTCCAGTTCCACCATAGCGACATAATGTGTCATCAAGTTATTGGTTACACCGTCTTGCACAGCTCCTGGTCCGCAGATGGGACTGTAGGTCGGGGGAGGGGAATTATACACAATTTTCGTCTCTTCCTGGTGTGGCCCTTTCTCTTCGACACTTTCTTGGCTGACGATCTGTTTTTGATGCATAAACGCGAGTTCAAATAATTTCTGTAACTGCCCACCATGTGAGACCTATCAGACGCAAAGTATCGAATGAAGGTGGCTCCTGGGATCACTCGAAACCAACTGGAATGCTCAGGACTGTCAACTAAGCCCTACCAATGCTGTGGGCCAACTTACCTTTCATAATCCGACACAAGTCCTTCAGGAAAGGTCAAATCGAAGTATTCTACAACACCAAACCGTCAGCGGAGAGTTCACCCATTCAGCAAGAATTCTCCATTGTCACCTCTCCATTGACAAGGCATTGAAAGAAGTGTATCATAATCATACACCCAGCTGCACAATTGTCCCCTCGTCACCTCGACTCTCGCGCCTAAATCGCGAGGTCGGAGCACAAGTATAACATGATAGTCCCAAACTACAGGAGCATCTGCAGAGCGTGCTTGCTTCTGCTGCCAAAGTGCTACCTGTTGGGATGAGTGACGGCGATCCTTCTCAAAAGACAATGCCAACCATCTTGCAGGTATTAGATATAAACACCACGTAGGGCTCCCATAATTTTCCTAGTTCCTCATCTTCCCAAAGAGTCTTGCAAAGCAAATAGATATTTTCTTCGCAGTAGCAACTGGTATAGGTGCTATCAGGTGGAAGAGGAGTGGGAATGACCGCCATGGTGTGACTGCGTTTGCAGGTCACTTCGTTTGACGAGCTGCCACTGCTCCATTGGCAGAATGAATCACTCTCATGTCGTCCTCTGTCTGTCTGTCAGAGCGCAAGCTGTAGTAACAATAGTCCGTGGCAGGTTCAACGGCCGCTCCTAGTCTGCTATCGGTGTTATCCGATCTCGTCGTCACTCTTCAACTTTGTCAACAGCTGCTCCGTGTAAGTGCCCAAACATCCTAGTGGAAAGCCGCTGGGATCTACTCTGCTGGAGGCCTGACAACAACCATGTCTTGATGAACAACTTAGTCTGACCTTTCTGTAACTGTAGCTCAAGATCTTGTCCTCCGAGGTTGTATGGTTGGTCTTTCGTTCTTGTTTGCTTATTTTCTTCTTCCCACCTGTCGCCTTGTCCGTGATACGACGAGAACGTCGACCGGGCGCTATGCCACCACCGTGATTTCAAGGTTGCGTTCGCTTGCCAGCAAGGAAGTTGATAATATTTATTCAGCACTCGAACCGAAGAGTCAGAGCTTTATCCGACTCGATTTGTCAGGGATAGAGGGCAGCACGGGACAAAATCCATTCGTTGACCCCAGTTGACGAAGAAGTCCGAGTCTGAACCAGGAGACATTCACTGCTGGCTTGCTCCGACGAGGCCGCCGATTGTAATCGAAAGGAGTCAGGAGGTGAGCTGTGTGCTTTTCCCGGAATGAGAATACATCATGGATAGCGGCTCTGGCGAGGCTATTTGAACCCGGAATTGCGTTCTGAAAGGTTCTGCAGCATTCCTTGCAACCTGAAATCTTTTCTAGAGACGGAAGGCAATAGCAGACCGTTTCTCGGGGCGTCGTCATTTCGTGAAGATGCTGCTACTAGAAGAATCTCTTTTCAGGGCTATCAGTTCAAGCTGCTGATAACAAAGTAGCTTGAAGGGGATAGGCGCTGCAGCGGTCTTTCCGTCCAGTAGAAGATACAAATTCTGACGCATGCGCAGGCAACAGCTGCTTATACAACACAAGGCTCAATGACTAAAGCTCGAAGAATAGAACTGTCTATCGAAATAGTCCGAAGTAATGTCCTGCGATAACGGTCCTCTAGGAATCTGGTATATACAATAGGCAATATGGCGACAGGCAAATCCGATTCGCTGTAAACCAGAAGTGTACTTTTGAAGACTGATATGTATTCCACGCTGCTGGTGCTTTGCATGTGTAAAGGTAAAAATAGGTTTGAGGATCCCGCGAAGGTCTGGCGATAGGTACGTGAGGTCATAGAAGAATTAGGGTCGTCCTGTGAAGAGTCATATGTCATTAGGAGGAGTCAAAAAATGCCAAGAAAAGCGGATTCACCAAGGGTATAGATTGGTGGGGTATAGATCGTCATTTCGTGCGTTGAGGGGAGCCAAAGCTCTGTGCTGGCAACTTCTTTTTTAGGACCAGGTCTGGTGAGGATGTATGCTTTCGGCAGGGGGCAAAGATTTGTCGAGGTGGGATGGCTGTTTTGGAAGGTGATGTCGATAATGGGATGCGTCGCTGAGGAACTGGCGATTGTGGTGGGCTTGAACTTTCACTCGAAGGAGAGCTCGAGATGGAGGACAGCGATGGAGAGAGGGGTGCGGTCGAGCTAGGGTATGATGTGTGTGCGTTGAGTGAGGGAATGGGTATTGGGTAAATGGAGGGCATCGGGGGTCGAGGTAGAACGCCACATCCATTCGTAAATGGGTGCGTTGCAAATGGGTTAAACGACTCAAGTTCTGGTGAGCGGGACATCCTGGAGGCGGTGATAGACGTTGAGCAGTGCTTTCGTGTATAATGCAAAGCTGGGAGATGAGAGCTGCTTCCGTGGTATCTGTTAGTGCATACTAGAGTTTATATACCGGATCTCCGGAGAAGATACCCCCGATGGGGCTGCATCTGGCTGCATTTCCGCTCATCCGGCGACTCATGTATCACAACGCGAATCAACTTCAGAGCCTGAGCACAGTATGGTCGAAATGAAGTCGTCAGGAGCCAAGGATCCGTGAAATTGTCACATGATAATTTCCCCGCATGCGGGGAGGCGGGTTGATGAGCAAGCAGGCTTCGGAACATCGTCGGGTTGCCGAATATGGAGGGAAAGACGGCCTAGACCCCTGGTTAGCGCGCTTCATAAATGTTGGAAGACCAACCCGTGTGTTGAGCAGGCCGCCGATCAACAAAAAGAGGGAAAAATAAATGAGTCTGCCGCGTGTCCGGATGTCAAGCGAGTGCCTTAGTGCATGAAGAAGTCGGATCGTGCTCTGCTAGGGTGTCAAAAAGCCTTATCGGCAATTACTGTGCGAGAGTCGCCACAGAACGAATACGACTAGATACCACTGCACACCAGGAGCTCAAGATCAAGCGATTGATTCATCACGTACGTGTAGATAATTCGGATCCAGGACGTCTATCTGACTTTGCCAAGATATCTTCGGAAGCACGTCGTCGTTGATTCTTAACCATCCTGTACATATCGCCCGAGTTGAACCGACGTCTCTGAATGGCGTTGGGCTGTGAAGGACACTATTTGCGTAACTGCTAAACTGGGCCTCTATCAGTAGATATTAGTACCATCGGGAAGTTGAGGGGAGAATGAAACTCTGCACGTCATACTCTGCTCACCAATGAGACGCAGAAATCCGGACTGAGGACTAGTTAGGGACCAATGCACTTTGCGCAAAAATTTCCTTCGGAAGACCCCGAGAGAATCAATTGAAGAGAAACTACACTGTTGACAGAAGACAGGCAGCACTTCCAAGTTGTCTCCTGATGTCATGGTAATCTACATCGTGCGCTACGAACAGTCAGCCATATAGATAAATAGTTCAAAAAGTAAAACTCTCACTATCTTCAACTTCACCCCATCTCTCTATCTGACTGTTCACTTCGACAGTTGCTGCTAATGCGGCATCTTCAACGGATAGATGCTTTTTCACTAGAGCCAAAGCAATTATCAGGGACTTCGTTGCGTATGTGGCCCTTTCCAACGCTAAAAGTTGTCTCACTTGATAAAGTCAATATCAAGAAAGAGTTTGTCCTGACCTGCCATCTCCCATTGGTCGAAAGACTCGATCACTTTTTCAAGCTTTGCTTGGGTTTCAGCGGGCTGGCGCACCGACATGATGGAATTGGAAACATCAATTTTGATATCAAATGCTTTCCTGGCCCACTCTAAAAGAGGAGTCCAATGCTTATTTTGTAGCCGCTCAAGAGGCTCGGGATTGTCGTGGAAGAAACTGCAGACCTTTGAAATCAGCTGCAGGACAATGCACCACATATGTGACGGCATACCAGACTGTATCAGTGTGAATAAATTTTACCAACGCGTCGCGAACATCAGCCCGGGTCTTTTCATCGGCCATGGCATCGACAGCTCTTGAAACGATAGAAGTCTGGTTCGTGAGTGAGACGTGTTCAATTTTTGCAAATGCGCCATACCATTGGTAAAGCGTGAGGTTTGATGAGAGTCTCCTGGTGGTCCCATTCTGCCGCTATCAGGGACGCGGGAAGTGCCTTGTTCGATGGCAAGAGGAGTACCTGCCCGCCAGGTGTCTTCAGGGCGCGCTTGTCTAATGTCACAGTTAAAGAGTCCCCACGACGCTCGATGCCAACACTCTTCCAGAATCTCTTGAGCGAGACCTCAGCACCTAGAAAGCCATGTAAATTCTTGAGTAGACGCTCTGCTAGGGGGGACAATACGATTTGTGTCGGTTACTGGAGGGACGTCCGTAGAAGCTGCTGACAACCAGCGAGTGCCATGCAATCTCGCTGGAAAGCTTGGCCTTGTCAGTGTCCTATATACCTGGCTCGCTATCGCATGTCGACGAAGATTGCCCGTGATCATTGAAGCAGTGGAATGGGTAGAGCGGTCAGAGGTCTTTAACTTGTTGGTTCAATGGTTGTGAGGAGGCGCACCGCCTGTGATGGGTTCGTGATGTTTGTATAT
>NHYE01005376.1:0-25522 GCA_002938385.1 Gymnopilus dilepis | reverse complement strand
GGGATGAAGAGGACCCATGGGAGGAGGAAAGGTCATGGCGCGATCCGAGCGCGCATAAATTGAGGAGTATCGTGTTTGTGTGGGATGATCCTAGGAGGGAGAGGCGGCGTCGACTAAAGGTACTTTATTTCTCCTTACATTTCATTTACACACTGAAAAGACTAATGCATTTTTTTAAAAAAAATCTAGGACCAATCACCCCCCGAAGACAGGTTCGACCCACAAGCATACGAGCACCAGCTGCTCGTCACGCTAGGCGAGTGCGCCG
This sequence comes from Gymnopilus dilepis, assembly GCA_002938385.1. NCBI lineage: Eukaryota > Fungi > Basidiomycota > Agaricomycetes > Agaricales > Galerinaceae > Gymnopilus > Gymnopilus dilepis. The sequence goes on along the minus strand of NHYE01005376.1, from coordinate 25,254 downwards.
GCCTCGCGGAGAAGCATAATCGGGAGCTGGTGCCGCTCTTCCTGTCCCTTTGCGGCCAGGCTAGCACGTCCCAGTCTGACAGCACCTCGTCTCCTCCATCGACGCATACACCCACCGCAACACACCTCCCCCTGCCCAAACCCACGCTCCTCGCCTGGCTCACCCTCTTCTCCAAATTCTCCAACCCCCGCGCCCTCCACTCCACCTCCACCCTCCGCTCCCTGTACCTCACCTTCCTCGCGCACCCCGACCGCACCTTCCAGTCCCTCGCCCTCACCTGCCTCTTCACATACAAATCCCCCTTCCTCACGCCCTACGAGGAGCGCTTCCGCGCGCTGTTGGACGACACCAGGTGGCGCGACGAGCTGGCGCAGCTGCAGGTGCAGATGGAGGAGGTGCCGGAGGAGGCGAGGGCGGAGGTGGTCGAGGTGTGGGTGAGGTTGTTGTTTGGGGTTATGCTGGAGAGGCGGGGCGGGAAGGCGAAGGGCGGCGCGGATAGGCGGGCGGCGGTGTTGAGCGCGTTCACGGCGCTGAGGGATGAGGAGTTGGGGTTGTTGGTTGATTTGATGTTGAGGCCGTTTGGGTGGGATCGGAGCTCGCTTGGTGTGCTACCTGGACCCGATGGTACTTTCGACGTGCTGTCTGTAGCCTCTGCGTTGGAAGGCGTGCAGGACAAGCAGGTCGTGGGGTTCTTGACGCTGCTTGGGGATGTGATGAAGCAGCTGGGCTCGAGGTTGAGGGCGTATTGGCCTGCGCTGTTGGGGATGACGGTTTGTTTGAGTGCCATGGCGCAGAGGAGGATTGATGGGGGTGTGAGTGCGGGTGAGGGCATGGATGTGGATGAAGGAGTTACCAAGGATTCCGCTCAAGAGGGTGAAGAAGCCGTTGCTGACGATGCTGAGGACATCGAGGACGTCGAAGACACAGACAACTCAAACAACAAAACATCCAACTCCGCATCACCACCACCGACCACGTCCTCCTCCTCCAAAGCCCTCCGCTCAATCCGCCAACTCGGCCTCAAGCGCCTCGCCGACTTCTTCCGCACGCCCATCTCCACCTCCTTCCCCTTCGCCCCCTACCTCCCCGCCATCTTCCGCACGCTCATCACGCCGCGGCTGCCCCTCCTCGCGCGCGAGAACTCCCAATCGCCCTCGGCCCTCCTCGAGCTCTTCTACGTGTGGACAATCGACGGCGTGCACCTCCCCCTGTTGGTGGAGTACGATAATGACGTCCTGCCGCGGGTGTTCGATTGTCTCCTGGTGGGGAGCGTGAAGCCGGCGGTGGTGAACAAAATATTCGACATCGTCGAGAACGTCCTCGCCGCCTCGCAGGAGGACCCGCACACGCTCACACACATCCTCAAACTGCACGTCTCGCACCTCCTGCACGCCCTCGCCGCCCTCGTCTCGCGCACCCAATCCCCCTCGGCGCTCTCCACCCCCCTCGGCCAGCGCCAGATCCACATCCTGTCCGCCCTCGCGTCCTTCTCCCACGACGCCGCGCAGGCACGCACCCTCCTGGAGCTGTTCGACCCCCTGCTGCGGCGCCCGGGCAGGGTCGTCCAGGAGAAGGTGAAGACGGGCTTGGTGAAGATCGTCGGGGAGCTGGTAAGGCTGGTGCCGGAGCTCAGAGACCCGCAGAGCCAGGCGTTTAAGAAGACGTATGGGATGCTGAGCGGGCTGTTCCGGTCCCTGCGCTCCCGCCCGGCGCGCCTCGCGCTGGTGGAGACGTTCCATCGTCTTGCGGAGCTCGAGGGCGAGGGCGATGGGCCGTCTCGAGAAGGGTCCTCGTCGTCCCTCGGTCTCAGGGAGGTAGCAAGGCTGCTAGAGGTCATGAACGCCTACTCCCCCAAGCGGCTCGACGAGCCCGACTTCGAGCGGCGCATCGCCGCCTTCACGGAGCTCAACGAGCGCGCGTACAAGGCCCTCAGCAGCGCGCACTGGGTGCCCATCCTGCAGAACATGCTCAATTTCATCCAGGACGCGGAGGAGCTCGCGGTGCGGAACAGCGCGGCGGGTGCGATGCGGCGCTTTATCGACCTCGTCGCTGCTGAGGGCTCCGTGCAGGCTCGGGAGCAGGAGCAGGGGCAAGGACAGGATGGAAAGCGGGAGTTCAGAGACACGTTCACGAAAATCCTCTACCCCGGGCTCAAAAACGGCCTGCGCTCCAAATCCGAGCTCGTCCGCGCCGAGGTCCTCAGCGTCCTCGCGTACGCCGTCACCAAATGCCCCTCCATCCACCCCTCCCTGCGCGAAATGCGCGTGCTGCTCGAGAACGGGGACGAAGAAGCCAACTTCTTCAATAACATCCTGCATGTCCAGGTGCATCGGCGCTCGAGGGCGCTGAGAAGGCTCGCGGAGCACTGTGCGCTGGGGCGCCTGGGGAGCGGGGTCGTTGCGGAGGTGTTTGTGCCGCTTGTGGGGAACTTCATCGTTTCCCCCTCGACCTCGACGGGCGCGGGCAAGGGTGGGGTGGACCATCATTTGGTTAATGATGCGATTGTGGCGACGGGGCGGATGGCGAGGGCGTTGGAGTGGCGCCCGTATTATGCGCTCGTGCAGAGGTATCTTGGGCTGTCGAGGGGTAAGGGGGGTAAGGATGCGAAGGAGGGGAGGGAGAAGGAGGGGAGGGAGAAGGAGGCGGAGGAGAGGGTGTATGTGAGGGCGCTCGTGGCGGTGTTGGATAATTTCCATTTTCCGATGGAGGATGTCGTTGCTGACGCGCCTGAAACTGAGGCAGTGGATGAGGACGTTCCAGTGGAGGAGGGGGAAGAGGCAGATCAAGAACAAGAAGCGGCAGAGCAAGAGTCTGCTGCTACCGCTGCCTCGAAAGAGTCGCAAAAAATCGCCAAAATCTCCGACGCAGTCAACCTCAAACTCCTGCCCACCCTCCTCGCGCACCTCGAGAAACACGACCCTCAACCTCACAACGACTCTCAGCCAACAGACTCGCACACCCGCATCCCGCTCGCCATCGGCATCGTCGCCGTCGCGCAGCACCTGCCCCCCGGCCCGCGGGAGGCGCACATCCGGCGCCTCATCACCATCCTCTCCCAAATTCTACGCGCCAAGTCACAGGAGACCAGGGATTTGACGCGGGACGCGCTCAATCGGATTGCGGTGACGCTGGGCCCGGGGTATTTGCCTCTTATTATGCGCGAGCTAAGGGCGGCGCTGGTGAGGGGGCCGCAGCTGCATGTGCTGGCGTTCGTGGTGCATGGGCTGGTCGTGCATGTCACGAGTGGGGAACATGCTGAAAGGTTCGCGGTGCTAGATGAGGTCGTGAACGACGTCGCGCACGTCTCTGCGGAGGTGATCTTCGGCGAGTCGGGGAAGGACGTGCAGAGCGAGGGGTTCAAGACGAAGATGAAGGAGGTCCGCACGTCCTCCTCCAAAGGGCTCGACGCCTTCTCCCTCATCGCTAAATTCATCACCCCGGCCAGGATCAGCAGCCTCCTGGCGCCCATCAAGGCGATCATGCACGAGACGGAGTCGGCCAAGGTGATGGCGCTGGTGGAGGAGGTCCTCAAGAGGGTCGCGACGGGCTTGAATGGGAATAGGCATCTGGGCGAGAGCGAGCTGCTGGTGTTGTGTAATACGCTGATTAGCCAGAACGCGAGGTTCTTGCAGCAGATGCCGGCGAAGCGCAAGGAGAGGGATAATGTGAAGAATGATCATATTGTGCAGATGAAGAGGAAGGTGGCGGCGGATGCTGATCATTATGCTAGTAATTCCTTCAGGTAGGATTTTCTTCCTCTGATCATGGAAGGTAATCTGACAGTCTTGTTAGGTTTGTTACATTCGGCCTGGAGCTCCTCAGCACAGCTCTCAAACGGAGCCGATTCGACTTCCACGACCCCGCCCAACTAGCGCGCCTCGAAGCCATGGTAGTCACCGTCGGCAACACCCTCTACTCCACCAACGCCTCAGTCCTCACACTCGGCATGCGCTGCGCCGCCGGGCTCGCCAAGTGTCCCCTCAAAACCGTACAAAAGTCTCTCCCAGTGACCATCCGCCAGATCCTCGACATCATCCGACAAACGGGCAACACGGAGTCGGAGCTCGTGCAGGTCGCGTTCAAGTCGCTCGCCGTGATCCTGCGCGACGGCCCGCCCGCGCAGGTCAAGGAGAAGGACCTGGTGTACCTCCTGGAGCTGGTCTCGCCCGACTTGGAGGAGCCGACGCGCCAGGCGGCGGTGTTCGCGCTCCTGCGGGCGATCGTCGCGCGGAAGCTGGTCGTCCCGGAGATATACGATCTCATGGAGAAGGTCGCTGAGATCGCGGTGACGAGCCAGTCGACGCAGGTGCAGGAGCTCTGCCGGGGCGTGCTGCTGCAGTTCCTGCTCGACTACCCCCAAGGCAAAGGGCGGCTGCGCACGCAGATGACGTTCCTCGCGAAGAACCTGGCGTATGTGTACGAGAGCGGCCGGGTCAGCGTCATGGAGCTGCTCGGGGCCGTCGTGGTCAAGTTCCAGGCGGGGCTGGTCCAGGAGTACGCGGACCTGCTGTTCGTGGCGCTGGTTATGGTCGTGGCGAATGACGACTCGGCGAGGTGCAGGGAGATGGCGGCGCAGCTTATTAAGGGCCTTTGGGCGAGGCTGGATGGGGAGCGCAGGGATGTTCTGCTGTCGCATTTGCATACGTGGGCCGCGCAGACGGCGCAGCCGTTGTTGACGTGGGTGTCGATGCAGGTCTATGGCTTTGTGGTTGATGTGGCTCAGGCGGAGTCGAGTCCTTTCGTTTTGGCGATCTTTGGTGACATCAAGAGCTCCCTGCAGCGGAGTGTAGCTGCCATTACTGCCGTTGAAGATGAGGGAGACGCCAACCAGATGGAGGTCGAGGTGGAATGGCAGCTGCCCTACCATTCTCTCACCGTGCTATCCAAGGTCCTGAAAGTTTTCTCGGATTTCTCCAAGGAGGACGACAAGGTCGATTGGCCTCTGGTCGTCGATCACCTACTCTTCCCGCATGCCTGGGTACGCACAGCAGCATGCAGGCTGTTGGGCGTCCTATTCTCCGCTGTGCCGGTGGCTGCTCCTCGAACTGATTTGCCGGACGAACACCCCCTCTCCCGCGCGGGGATGCAGCTCACTGCGAAGAAGCTCACGCAGCAGCTGAAGAGTGAACACCTTGATGCGGCGTTAGGCTTGCAGGTGGTCAAGAATTTGTTTTACTTGGGGAAGTGTTTCTATCTCTTGCCGCCTGGGGACGCCGCTGCTGCTGCTGCTACTGGCGAGGAGGCAGAGGATATGGGGGATGACGATGAGGGTGCTGATGATCGTCAGGGTGCACAGGAGGAGAAGCTGAAGAATATCAGCAATCCGTTGCCTTGGTTGTTCTCCAAGGTCTCGTACCAGATCAGGTCGGCACACATAAGGAGACGGAATAAGCCATCGTCCAAGGTAAACCAGTCCACTTTCATAAAGTTGGCTTTGTTCTGACCCCACATGATAGGCAAATTGGTCGCAACAGCCATTGGCCGGACTGCGCTGGTTCGCTGCGATGGCCTCCCACATGGACAGCGAGAGGCTCGAGCAGTTCCTAGTCCACATCTTGAACCCAGTCTATCGTCTAACAGAGGAAGACACCATTCACGATTCCCAAATGGGTGCGTTTCTCTCCCCTCGTGGCTCTATCTATCTATCTACCCATCTATCTATCGAAACGCTAACGGGTCCTGCAGAGGAACTCAAAACAACCGCGATCGAGCTCCAAGACCTCGTCCAATCAAAAGTCGGCACGACAAAATTCGCCAACGTGTACAACCAGATCAGGCAGAGTGTTCTGGGCGTTCGTAGGGAACGCAAGGTGGCACGGGCGTTGCAGGCCTCGACGAATCCCGAGGCGGCTGCGAAGAGGAAAATGCACAGGAACGTTGTGAAGAAGGATAGTAGGAAGAGGAAGGAGAGGAGCTTTTTGTGAGTTCTTTCCATATATTGTGGTGTTTTGTTGTGTTAATTACTCCCTTCTTCAGAGAAGCGAGAGGAAAGGTCAAGAGGCGGAGAGAGGAATAGACTGTCGACGACCCTCACGATGTCACGACGTGTCTCTCTGCTTTCCTTAGATGAAAAGGGTTGATTTATAGTAGAACCGTTTTACTTCGTAGTTGCTGTCTTTATAATCGTTTCTTGAATCACGCAGACTAATCCTTCTGCTGGAAACTGAATCAGTGAATGCGTTGAGCAAGCCTGTCGCCTGGCATTTCAACCCCGTGACCCAAACCTAGCTTCATCCTCGACTCTCAACGCTCTCACAGTCGCCTCAGCTTTCACTTCTAAATCTTATCGTCTCTTCCCTCTACTGGAACTGACCTCCCTGTGGACGTCGTTATGGATCCCTTTGGTATCGCATAACCGGGTCTGCCCACATTGATATCACATCAGACATCCACATCGTCATTGACAAGCTTGTACCAGTTCATGGACCTTTCTTTCCGGCGGGTACGCTGTCTTACCAATCACCGCAATCTTAAGGGTGAAATTGCCGCTTTGAAGCCCTCTTCCAAAGCACTTCCTTCAGTGTTTCTCGCCTAATGATGGGGCCTTCGACTACAGTTGCAATTCCGCTCGATATCATACAGTGTATCATTGATGCTTTGGCCATCGACAAAGACACCAGATCTCTCAAGGCGTTCTCAGAGACGTGCCACACCTTGCTACCACTCTGCCGCAAGCATACCTTTGCGACGGTCCACATACCACCTAAATCAGATAATTCACGACATCGCAACCATTTGCTCTCTACACGTCCAGATATTGCTCAGTACGCCCAGAGCCTTCAGTGTTGTCTGGGTAATCTCAGCTGTAAAGATCAACAAGTACTCGATGCCCTGCGAAAGCACTCACACCTCCGGTCCATCGATCTTTGGCCAGAAGATGAGGACCGGAGGGGGATCGCTTCTAACTGGAAAGGATTTCCAGCCTCGGTCAGATCGTCTCTGCTGTCTCTTGTCCAGTTACCCACGATTACCCATGTCGATATCCGATGTTTTGTGAACTTTCCTGCGACTCCCTTCCTCTATTGCCATAATCTAGTCGATCTCCAGATCGAGAGGCTCTATTTGACATCACCTGAAGTTGAACGTGCCCCGATAATCCCCAGACCGGTCTCGTTATATGCCGGCAGTGATTCTTGTGACGCCCTCAATGTCCTACGAAATGCAGGGCCAGATGGCTCCTTCGTAGATTTTAGTCTCCTTCGAAGGGCTTCATTTGAAGTGGAAAACATGGGCGGTATCCTCATCGTTCAGGAGATCATCAAGGCGACAATACAACTCCAATCTCTCTCTCTGAGTAGTGAGTGATTAGCAATACAAAACTTACTTATTGAAAGCTTACCAAACGTACTTAGTCGATACGTACGGGTATCCCAGACCAGTGACACTAGCAGGCCTGGGTGCAAGTCTCAAAGCCAATTCATGCTGGACCCTCAACTCAGCGACATTTCGTATCATGGTCGAAGGAGACGACTATGATCCGCTTTGTGGTCTCAGTATTGAGCTGAGAACGCTGTCGGGGATCAATGTTCTTGAAGAGCTTAGACTTTTCATAGATGTCCAGACTGACGCCCCATGCCGAACTCAGTCAGACGATTGGGCAGATTTCGATGCAGTGCTGACGGGGCCTGGGTTTTCTTCCTTGCGTCGAGTTTCGGTTGAAATTGAATGGGCGTCGGTTGGCAGGAACAAATTGGAGGTGGAAAACGCGTTGAAGAGTTTGACCCCTGAACGATTTCCACGACTCTCCCAAAGTGTTACAATCATGTTCGAGTTTTCCGCCCAGCATGTATATATCTAAAAAATTCAAGACATTGCATGGAAGCAACTTCGTAATTATGTCTGCACCGTTCAGACCAATCTCTGTTGAAACCCTGCCGCTGCCTGACCGTTGATCGTGACGTCAGACTAACTTGCAGGCCCGTGATCATGATCAAGCCAAACGCAGTTGGCGGCCGTTCGTCTGCTTCCCCTCCTGCCGTCTGGACTCTCCTCCCTCCTTTTGACTTTGCCTCCCAGTGGATATCGTCATGAATGCCGGAGTTACAGATTCCAGAAGAAGCAGCCCCTGAAGACAGTGGTTCGGATGCCGCGCAAACACCACGGCTAGAATCCGACAGAGAGACTCTGGTCAACGGACGTACACCTTCTGCACACTCAGCTCAAAATGAATCTCCCGAGAGCCCCATAGCGGAGACGTCAACTCAGTCGTCTTCTTCCAAGAGTGGTCAATCTGATGACAAACCCGGTCCTGCACGAGTCAACAATAGGCCCTTCCCTCCTGCTTTCAACAAGTTCATCCTATATGAAAACCGCTTGCGATTCTACATTGTCGCTTCCAATGCCTCTGACTCCCGGCACCGAATAATAAAGATTGACAGGACTAGCCAAGATGACGATCTGAATATAGTGGAGGACGAGGCGGAATATACGGGCAAGCAAATGAGTGCCATGCTCAAGATGCTTGATGACGGAAATCGTGCCTCTGGTGGTCTGGGTAAACCCAGGGTGTTTTTTGGCATTGCTGGTGAATACTTTTCGATCTCTGTATATCTTGCTTTCTTGAAACAAGTGTCCAGGATTCGTTCGTTTTACTGCGGGATGGTACATGATTCTTGTATCCAAACGCTCTGTCGTTGCCTTACTAGGCGGTCATTATCTGTACCACTGCGAGAATGCAGATATAATTCCAGTTTCTTTCAACCACAAAGTCGAGAAACCTGCTGAAGAACAACGACTGATGAATATCTTCAAGCAAGTTGACATGTCCAAGAACTTTTATTTCAGGTTTGTAAGAGGCACCTCTCAGGATTTTGCATGCCGACGACAGTTTGTAGTTACACTTACGACCTGACCTCGACGCTGCAACACAATTTGACTGGATCCGTGCGCTGTGGGGAGAACGGCTGGCCCATTAACGATAGGTTTGCATGGAATTTTCATATGATGACGGCTCCCTTCGTAAATCATGAAACGCCACCTCTGAAGCACTATTGGTTGCTGCCTTTGGTTCATGGCCACGTCGATCAGGCTAGTATGTCATGTTCCCTGTCTTGCCCTGTTACTGCCTCAACTTGTGCCTTTATCAAGAGCTGACCGTCCTCGGACGCGTGATATTTGTTACCTTGATTGCTCGGAGGTCTCGCCACTTTGCCGGAGCTCGTTATCTGAAGAGAGGAGTCAACGACAAGGTAGATCATCTATTCTGTACCGATTGTGATCTCAAGGTCACATCGAATTCTAGGGCAACGTTGCCAACGAAGTAGAAACAGAGCAGATAGTATGCGAGGCTTTGACGACGCCATTTTACTACCCTGACCGCGGCAATGGTGGCGACAATCGCAAAAGGCGCCCAAGTCCTAATTATACAAGCTATGTTCAGGTATGTAGCCCATGGGGTAATACCTATTTCCAAATTACATACACTCAACTTTTCGTGCCAGTACCGAGGGAGTATACCGATCTATTGGACACAAGAGACCAACAGTATGAGTCCCAAACCTCCAATCGAAAGTGTGTCTTACTCTCGCTCACATTTGACCATACTCTAACTCATATACTTTCATTGTAGTTAGCGTCGTTGACCCATTCTACACGGCTGCTTCGCGCCACTTTGACGATCTCTTCAAACGTTATGGCGCCCCGATCACTATTCTCAATCTCATCAAGCGGAGAGAGCCTGTTCCTCGCGAGTCCAAATTATTGGATGAGTACACTCAATGCGTCAGATACTTGAATCAATTCCTCCCTCGTGAGAAGAAGATGATTTATCGTGCTTGGGATATGTCACGGGCTTATAAAGAGTAAGTATTGCTCTAATATCATGTAGTCTTTTCCTTACGTTCTTCACCACTAGGAAGACGCAGGATGTGATCAGTTACCTTGAAGACATTGCTGAAGAGTCGATCCAAGTGACGGGCTTCTTCCATTCGGGACCTGAGCCTTACTCTCATTATCTAAACGCGGATTCTGAGTAATAACCTTCTTCCCTTCAAAGTGAAAGTCCATTTAATATCTTTTTAGGGAGGCCAAAGCCGCTTGGCGCAACACCATTTCGCTCCAGAACGGTATATGTCGAACAAATTGTGTCGACTGCCTCGACCGCACGAACGCAGCCCAATTCGTCTTCGGAAAGCGTGCTCTAGGTCACCAGCTTTATGCTCTCGGTGTCGTCGATAACCCGAACCTCGATTTTGACTCTGATGCCGTGAACATGTTGACGGAAATGTATCATGATCATGGGGACTGTGAGTCTTTGAATCTCCCTCTTGATGCCCTTGCTAATGTCAGGTCTCCTTCTCAGCTATTGCACTGCAATACACTGGTAGCGCCCTGGTGAACCGAGTTGAGACCTATCGTAGGATGCCGCACTGGAATAGCCATTCGAGGGATATCATCGAGAACATCAGGCGCTTCTATACTAACTCCCTGCTTGGTGTGCCTCTTCCCTTCTATCGCAAGTCGAGGCATTTCTGACCTGGCGTGTAAATGATGACAGACGCTGACAAACAAACAGCCATCAACCTCTTTTTGGGCGTACAGAACGAGCGAGCCATCGTACATCCTCCTGTCCGAGGCGGATATCAGAAGTGGTATCATGCTGAGCATCTCAAACCAGCTTACGTCCTGGATGAATGTAGTGAAGCTCTTCGAGAATTTGTTTGTCAGAGGGGAGACTACTGGGTCGAGTATTACCGGCCCCTGCTTTTCACTTCTCTTGGCAAACACTTTGCGTATTCGATGAATAGCACGCTCAAGCTTCCTGGGTAAGTAACACTTTTCCCCGTTATTCGACAAGCATTGACTGGAAGTCTCTTTCTTAGGAAGACAGCGAAGGACATGAACCAGAGTCCATTTCAACCACATGGATATCGTCACCATGCTGATCCACATTCACGGTAGGAATTACAGGTCACATCCAGTGTGTTTCGTACAGCTTATTTCTGAATTCTGTGCAGAGTAGTACAGGGCGTCAGGCGCTGGATAGGGGCACACCCCCTGCATCAGCAGAAGAAGATACGGGGGAAATCGATATCCAGGCCGGAGGTCAAGAAGGCTCCAGTGGAGCCCGTCCTTGACAAGCACTCGACCGAAGCAGTAGCTCTTGCTTGTCTCGACCCAACCGTTTCTGAGTCCGAAGTGATAGAATACCAGGGGTAAGTACTCGAAGCATATCTTTCGCTATGTCTAACTTCCTTTTTGTGTAGGTACATTGACCAATGCCAGGAGCTCCTGGATGCGCCCACGACGTATGGCGAGCGGAAGGACTTGGAGGTATATTCAGCAGCCGTTCAAACTGCTAGAGGTGACAATTTGGAATACTGGGAAGATGAGATCCCCAAAGATTTTGTGGCATATGTCGAGAAGAGCTCGGCTGGGTACCTGAATGGAGGCAGTAATGCGTTTCCTGTTACGTTCAATTATGAGCGGTGGTTAGATGGCCCTTGAAGCTTGAAAGGGAGGCGTAGACATTTCATTTCTGTAGTATTCGCATTGTTTTGTATCGTTATAATTACTTGGCTTGCACGCGCTGCGATTAACAATGAATTTAAGAATAATACATGTCAAAAACATCTCAAAAACATCATATCGCAAAACAGCAGAGCAAAAGCAAGATACAGTTACACAGTTACAGTAGATGAGATTACAATGGCAAAGATGCTCAGTCTGGGAGGGGAGGCTGCATCTGAGTTGGGTATATGTATAGCATTGGTATCAGGGAACATTTTCAATTAAGGATTGCCCTCGGTAGACTCTTCTAGAACAACAGGAATACTGTCGCGCGCTGGAACAGCCCCGAGAATTCCTTTGAATTTGTTCCGGAGGGTTTTGACTTCGTCGTCGGAAAGCTCAAAGTCCGGCTTGAAGTACTGGAAACAAGCCAATAGTGGCCCGAAATTTGCTTCCCGCCTATCCTTCAATCGTTCCTGCAGAGCATCAGAGACTTTCTGCCAAAGGTCGGCTGAATCCTGGAGTTCTTCAGGTATGACTCGGGTTTGTGGAGTGCCTTGAGGATGGCGTCGACGGCGGGCCGCGACAGACCGTTGGTCAATGAGTGCCAGAAGGAGGTAGTCAGCAACTGGCCAGCAGTCTTTGAAATCAGCTTTTATATCGAAATCCTCTATGTCGTCTGTGACTGCAAAGTCAGTCAAGAAAGATGACTTCTCTTTGTGGCAAGCCTCATAGGAGGATGTCCTCCATAGGTCCACTTTGCGATGGGTCTGTCGCTCGGAGTTCTGATAAAGAAGGAACACATAGCATAGAATCCAAATAAATGCTTCCAATTCATGATGGTAATAACGCTTGAATTTCCCATCCCAGTATCGTGGCGTCAAAAGGTCGAGTGCCATGAAAGGGATGGTGCCAGTCCTGTCGGTCCCAAAGACACGCGGCTCCCATTGGAGTAAAGAGAGGTCGAAGTCCGTGAGGACACCGCATTCCGTCTCCTCATCATACATGAGGTTGCTAAGGCTAGGGTCACCATGCTCAATGTGATTTTTCCAGAGAAAGGCGTGACCTAAGAGGACGTACAATTGAGAAGTGAATAAGGACAGGTTGACAGAAGCAGCTTACAGAGCAATCCATCAAACCATGCTTTCGTGAACTTCCACCCTGTGACCGTAGTAATCTTCTTCAGCTCTTTCATACCAATGATTCTCATGACGCGATGTCCTTTCCATCGACAGTTGACCATACTGCGAATCCGGTGAGTCGAAGTACCCATCACATCGCCGCAAAAATAAAACTGAGGCAGGTATTTGGCCATGCTCTCGATGCCCAGGTTCTTCCTTGCTGTGTCCTGCTGAGCCAACGACATGTCGTCCTCCACAATCCGGTATATGACCTTCATTGTCAGACCTTCATTCCGACGTCGATATTCGGGATGGTAGAGCTTGCAAACCATACTTAGTCTCTGCTTGGTACTTTTCATGGTACCAGTAGAGGCCACAACAGCCGTGGCCCTGCCAGCTAGGCAGTGGGGCTTATAGGACAGGTATTCATTCATATTGAGTTCGACGTCTGAGAGTTTCACCACGGGCGCATTTTCCTGGCGAAAATTAGGGAATTCTTGCAGGTTCTTCAGAATGTTGATAGCGAAGAAAACGGGAGGAGCACGGGCATCTTTTTTGATATCTGACTCCGCCTTCTTTCCCTCGACGTTCGATGCTGATGTAGCAGGTGGTCCCTTGTGCGCGGCCACAGCTCCAGGATTAAGATCAGGCACGATCCCCCAATCTTTCAAAGTGAAGCGTTGAAAAATAAAAAGAAGCAGGATAAAGCGAGGCAAATCCTTGAAGATGCTGACGCCCTTCGACTGAAGAACTCCCTGGCGATCGTAATACCAGACCCAGAATGTGCCATCTGTGGATTAGCAAGATGCTGGAGATTAGAGAAGTATAAAAACTAGGAATATAGACAACACACCAGTAAAGAGAATATTGATAGCATGGTGCACGCCCACGCTATAGGACAGCATCTCTAACGCGTAAGACGCACATTGCACACGAGCTTCCACCTCGTCCTTGGACTCCGGCTTTCCCTCGACTTTTGCCTGAGCGCCTGACTTCGTCCTAGGTTTACCCTTGGACCCTGCTGACCTCCCTTGAGAAGCGCGTTTCCTCTTTGAAGGCTGCCCCTGTTGATCGTCAAGACCTGCAGCTGACCGACTTCGTTTGCTCGAGGCAGCGTCTTCCGTGTCCCCCACTGTGTCTAGCACTGGGAGCATCGCATGAGGGGTCAAGTCTGCGAGCTGACCAGCTTGGTATACGTGGTCCTGCAGACCGTCCATGATCCCATGAGGGTTCTTCACGCTCTTGATCTTGAATTCATGGCAAGAAAGAACAGAAGTCCATCCCACTGCTGGCCACTGCTCGGTGAAGCAGCTGCCTGTGAGAGCAACCCGCGATGACACGATGACATCTGGTTTGCGATTGACCTTCTGTGCTCCACTGTAGTGGGACCCGATGACATGAGGATGATTTACTTGAAACCGAATGTCCAAGGCGTCGGCCTTTCGCACTGGAAGGTTCTGACCAGCGTTGAAAAGGAGGCGAAGAGCCCTGTTACAGAGCTCGACATAGGGCACATAACGCTCAGGTTCGTTTGAGGATTTGAGTTTTGCTTCACTGTTTCAATGAATGTCAGAGTCTACGCGAAACGATGAAGGCGCTCACAAATCAACCAGGAACTGCTTGACTGTAGCATCATTCGCGAAAGGTAGTACTTCCGCCATGGCCTTGTCCAACAGCTGGTTCAACAAATTGTCCCTCTGCTTGATGAGCTTTCGTTCATCCTCAGAACGATATCTATTATCCTCTGTACCCTCTCCCAGTCTCCCAATCTCCTCCGGTTCCTCGTCATCCTCTGGAGCTTGTCCAGCGCCGTCTTGCTGCGAGTCTTCATTCTTCTTCTCCTTGGGCTTCTCCGGGGGATAATACCGTTGTGACTGCATCGCTTCAATCTTCTTCTGCCAGTCGTCCAAATCTTTCTTCTCCTGGCTGTCCTCCAAAATAAGATAGAAGAAGTGCCTGACGAGCTCATCGAAGCCACATTCCTTAGCAGCCTTGAGGTCAACTTCGAGTTCGCCCTTGACTTCGTCCTGCCTTTGGAGCATGCGTAAACATAGGTCGGAATGATGATGGTCAAGAGAGAGTCACACGCACTTGTATTGGTCGTTGGCTGACTGACTCTTCGTTCGCGACGTCCCCGCCTTACCTGGCGTATTGAGCAGAGCACCTCGAGGCGCAGACATGTCGAGCAAATGAAAGAAAAGGTTCGGTTGATGATGTTCTGAGAGGGCACTTGGCACTGGCTTTTAAAGCTTTTGAGAGAGGCCGGCGCCATTATTCTGGATATTTCGTGGCCTTGTTGTGCTTTCGGGCGATTTTAATTCAAATCAGTAAGATTTCTTAATGCATAACGATCTAACAACTCTTTGAAACTATATGACTATTCCGGAAGGCTAGTCGTGAGAGGGACAAGTGGTAGACAACGATTTATCGAGGTTTCTCCGTCAGAGCAGTCTGTTTTA
The DNA here is from genome assembly GCA_002938385.1 of Gymnopilus dilepis. Lineage (NCBI taxonomy): Eukaryota > Fungi > Basidiomycota > Agaricomycetes > Agaricales > Galerinaceae > Gymnopilus > Gymnopilus dilepis. Next base: position 10,226 of record NHYE01005376.1, on the reverse strand, counting down.
TGTTCGTGGGCGCGTTTCCAAGGCCTTCTGGACTTCCCTCTGAGGCAAACGCTTCCGAAAAAAAATTGGAACTTCAACGCCTTCTAGCACTGTCTTTCCCGTCGGTGGGAAACCTGCCATTGATAAAAACAAAGGCATGACCTAGCTGAACACCCCAAAGTAAGGATATACACTACTGAAAGGGAAAGGGCACACCAAGTTTGAGAAATCACAACGCCCATCACTCGCAATAGGAATCACATCAAGTCTTTCAGGGAAAACAAGGGAGTATTACCTCGTGTTCACCGTGTGGAGGCCGCACACTGTACTGGCAAGTATTCGCAAATAGAAGCACGAGAAATGGTGTCGGGGACACACAACGGATGCTTTACGGACTTTGCTGCAAAGTGTTAGACAGAGAAGTTACATAGAATAAATGCCTGAAATGCACAAAGTGAATGTTGTTGTTACTGTGGTTGTCAGAGAATTCCCGTCCCTCCCGGATATAAATAGGAAGCAACGGTTTCTGCTTCACCCACACATCGAAGTTCTATGAAGTGATTTCGTTCAAGGGGTTCTTCGTTTAAATCTAATGGAAGTATGGATCTTGTACACTGCTTCCGAGTCCCAGACAGGGCATCTAGGGAAGTCGGTGACACCACGCTCTCCAAGCCTAGGACGACAATGACACTCAGCGTGCCCTGTGGTGTCAGTTAGGAATACCAGGCGAATGATACAACAACCGCTGGCCCACTTTTGCCGTCCTACAGGTCCTAAGAGTCCGCCAAAAATACATCAGATTTTTTTCCCCATCTTGCCCTGGGTGAAAAAGGCACTCCACGAGAGCAGAATTGTTGTTATTCTCCCTTCTGGTGGTCGACATGTAGAAATCCAATTCCATAGATCATCAGCATGGTATCAGCGACAGAGGTAACATAGGACTCATCTTGGAGCAATGAGATAGTAAAATGATTGCTTATTCGCGACCCTCAGCAGGCAAATATCTAGAGCAACTCCGACCAATCATAATTGCAGAAGTCTGAGACCAGCACCAGAGAGCTAGATGGCGCCACTGTAGTGAGGATGACCTTTCTTGGCGTCCAACGTAGCCCCGTTCTTTGAACGTCTTTCAGCCTACCACAGAGCCATCTCAATCATTCGCTGGTCGCGTTTTCCATGCCTCTGCTGACATTTAGGATGCTTCATTCAGGGATCCATAAGCAAAGTAGACGTAAGGACAGTCCTAGTTCTTCATGATGTCTTTTGGCCCATTGGCTAAGAGCACCAACGCTCTCTCTGTACAATCCCTGTTTCCTTGGGAGAATTTGAACGGCCCTACTTGATCGTCCCGTCGAAAGCTTTACGCCAAGGATATGAGACTTGACTCATCGCATTGGCGATTAAGTGCTGCATAACAAGCAAGCGAAACCCGTCAGATCCAAGAAACGAATGTCAAGCCCAGAAAGGGTTGAACTTCATGTTCCAATCCGATGGCAGCTTTGCCGATGTGTTCGAGTCGGCTATGAAGATAGTTGCTCGGTGCGTTGCATACCGACGTCATTGTCACTGGCAATCAATGGAAGTTTTTCGTGAGGTAACTTCGCGTGGCTGAGACTCGGATCTGCAAACCCTAGCCTAACAGAAAGAAAGATAATTGAGGCTGCCGATAAGCGTCAAGTTTCCGCTGCTGAAACCCGCCTATTACGACATCACGATGAGCGTTTGTTGCAAGAAAACGGGATTTTGGAGAGACTCGATGAGGTCACAAAAGCTTGGTATGAAATACGCAGACACGCGTAGTTTACTGATCATGATAGTATGTAGATGGTAAAGAGACAGTGTGTGTGAAGGCTCGTGAGTCGTGACTTGTCCGTGACTATGGGACGCAAAACTTGAGCTTGAAGCTTGAAGCTTGAAGACTGTACTTATCACTATCAGGAATCAGGATCTCTTGATCTTCCCTCCATACCAGTATCCTTCTATGTCAGAACATCCCCCTCGAGCTACCGATATCATCTTTGTCGACACTCTGCGTCTCTCGGCCAACATTGGAAGGGACTGCTGGGGGCGCCATCGAGCCCAGCCGATCGAGATCAGCGTTTACCTCCATCTCCAAGAATCTTACCTACGTGCTGCCGCCGAGTCAGACGATGTCGTGGATTCAGTGCACTATGGCCACCTCACAAAGTCTATCAGCATTCTCATCAATAGTAGATCTGAAAGTGACTCTTCAGGATTTACTGACGTTGATGAGCTCATTGGAGCCGTGACCAACAAGGCATGCGAGCTGGCGGGCGACGCTGCAGCTGAAGTACGCGTCGTTTTGGACGTGCCTAAGCTGATCCTTCTCGCAAGCGGCTTTTCTGTCGATGTGACCACTGTCAAGCAGGAAGACGGCTCTTTCCTTGTTTCGTCCAAGAAGGTGTTCGTCAACGACATCATTGTTCCGGTCATCATTGGCGTCAACCCTCCTGAACGAGAAGAAAAGCAACGTGTAGTGGTCAACATAGTGTTCTATGAGAATACTTCTGCTCCCGAGCGAAAGGCTGCCCTCCCAAACTATACGGAGATTATCTCGAGAATATCGAAAGATATTGAAGCCTCATCCTATCTCACCCTCGAGAAATTCGTTATGGAGATCGTACGCACTGCCTGTCTTTCTTCTGAGAAGATCTATGCTGTCTGCGCAAGGGCACAGAAGCCCAGCGCTCTGAGTTTCGCTCGTTCCTCGGGTGTCGAGATAACGAGGAAACGAGATGCCTTTTTGGTATGACAGTTCGGACGATATAGCTATTTTATCTGACCGGTGCGGGTTAAGGTGGTTGGCGATTTTACAGCTGTACTTTACAGTTGTCTATTATGCCAATTAAACCATTGATCTTATGGACCACCCATAGACAAGGTAGTAGTTTGGAAGCTTGCTGTGGCAGATCTCGACCTTTCACTGGGTAACGCCGTATTGCTCGACTTCCTCGAACCTGATGCTAATGCCACATCCCACAAGAGAGTTACAGTAATCTATACAAGGTCTGCCTAGACCCTTGAATGACTTCTATGAATATTTATGAATAAGTAAACATCACTTCGGACTTCCATCCTCCTCTTCCTCCCTCTTAACCTCACTCTCCATGATAACCCTGATCATTTCTGCTCCCAATTTGTTCACCTCCCCAAACCGACCCTCAAAGAACCCTCTCGTCTCTTCAAACCGCCTCCGGTAAACTTCGAAACTCCCGAAGCTTACACACTGGCTCCATCCCCGAGCAGCGCAGACAAATTCTAAATCATCTCCTCTGTGCCAGGTATCAAACAGGGCAGAATGGATGGAAGCGGATAGCAGGGCTGGGGAAAGGAACAGATGCTCTGCGACGCCCAAGAAAAGACGGAATAGCGGCGTAGCTGCGAGGGACAGGTGTGTGTATGGATTGATGCGCAAGTGAGCCCAACAATCCACCATGGCAAGCAGCGAAAGGTGCGAATTGGGACGGTATTTCGAGGGCGGGCGAACAGGGTGTTCGGTGTCCACTGGAGAATCTGGGGGGCAGCACCCTGAAGAAGGGGTGCAAGTACATTCTTCCGTAGGAGGCAGGCTTTTAGACGGGGAAGAAGGCGTTTTACCGAGACTGAACCGGTCTAACACGTCAGCAGAGAGAAGGATGGGTCTTCTCTTCTTAGTCGACGTTGAACTGGCGCTACTATCGTCGAAAACGACGCCTTTAGCCCATTCGACGCGTTCTCTGAATTTCCTTTTCTCTTCGGGTCCACCGCTGCCTCCTTCAAGCATCATCTTGAAAAGTTCTGTGGCGCTAGCAGCGTATCTCTCAATTTGAGTGCGAGCATCTGGGTTGAGGATGGCCAGCCCGGCGTAGACATGCCATGCGTTAGAATAAATTCGGAGTGTAAGGTTCACTTTGGCTGTTTCAATGCCTCCGACATAAAGACCTTGTTCCCAAGGATAAGATTTGGCTGATGACCAGGCGGTACCCATGCTTAAAAGATAGTCGCGTCATTCAATATTGTGAGGAGAAGAATGGGCTGAAGGTACCTGAGGAAAGCAGCATGTGTTACGGCTTGTGTGTTCGCTGTCACTAGATCATGTTCTTCGTACGAAAGGTAGACAAAGCGAGATTTTAGAGGCCGAAGTATATTTTCGACCAATGCTAGAGCATCATTTGACCCTCGATGCTGGATCAAAACCTGAGATAGATGTAAGGAGATGTTGAAGATGTAAATTGGAGACATTTCGTACCAGTGGTTGTCCAAGAGGACTGACAGACGGCCCATGCAAAGAATGGCACGAGACAATGTGCACATCCTTAGGGAGATGCTTTTCAAATGCAGCTCTTTCCGGCGCTTTGACAGACGTCTGTCCAGCGACGATAGCATGCATTTTGGTTGCTGATTTGGTCGGTTGTCAGCGCAAATTCTTCATCAGCATACTCCAGACGCACAAGGACCGTACTGAGCTACAACCCTCTCAATGAACTCCGCTTCGACAGAGTAGACGATGAAATCGGATGAGCGGCCCACTGCGTGCCCATCTCGCATTACACGAATATTTGGAGAGCCTAGACGTTTTTGAATAAAAAATCAGGAAAGGAACTATTCTAAAGAAAGTGACTGACCAGCGTAGTCCTTCTTGAGTCGTTCGTATTTCTCTGGCAGATCGCACACGTTGATCCTGAATACGCACACACGATTAGATGGCATGGTCCATTGAACAGCTCAAAGCGATAGTGAGTCACTTTTGCCAGCCAGCATCTCCCAAATGCTTGGCGTACATCCTGCCCATCGCGCCCATGCCGATCAGACCAATTGTGGGCTGGCCAGCGACAGGCGACGAAGGCAAGACATTGGAGGACGTGTTGATAGGCAGGGAGGCGTAGTACTCAGCTTCTCCAGCTGGATCCCTGTCGATGTGGCCGTTCATGCTGGACGGAGATGAAAGCAGTCATCTGCAAAATACGCGGATCGTGCCAAATTTAGATCCCCGACTCGTCACGCAGTGACAAAGAGGAGGGTTCTGTCGAAATCAAAAGTCCTGACCCCTGCCAAAGTCGTTCGGAGAGATCCCCACGATCACATGCATTCTGTCACTGTCACGACCGTCTCTTTCTTGAGCCTTCGATATTTCAATGTGCATCATCGTCTCCCTTCAAGTTATTTCTTTGTTGTTGACGACCTTCATCTTCGCCTTTGCAGCCCCTGATGTGTACTACACCCTTTTCAACCCTTTGAACTGCATACTCGGCCACCAAGGACCCTCATACCCGCCCTGCAATTGTGCCTTTCGACTTCAAGTTTCAGCGCCAGCCTTCGTTATTCTGGCTTTGATGCAACTCTGATGCGTCTCAGTAAAGTGCTCGCATTTCTGCCCTATAGATCACCATGAATTACTTTGCTCTCGTCAATTCTTACTGTTGTGGACTCTTTGGTTCTCCTTCTACCGATGTGCTATTGCTCTCGTCGTTTCTTCCTCGATGTCACGTAATCTCTATCCAAACCCTCATCGCATCGCATCGCATCCCACCCATCTTAAACCCTTCTTGAGGTCTTTACAAGGCCCCTTTTCGCTTCGGTCTTCTATACCCAATCTAGGTCTTAGTCGTAACATGATTCTCTCAGACCCAAGGTCCTTGAAGGTACTGGTGCTTGGTACCAGTACCCCAACAATGTGAGTTCTTGTTACCCTCAGTCGGATGCCAGTGCGTCTTCATTCTCACTCATTCCCTCCTTGCAACGGTCTGCTGAAGCGACGATCATTCTCAGATCTAGAAGTAATTTTTACAATCCCTACTTAGTACGCTAGTTAGGCAGAAGACATACTACCTTCACTGGGAATCCAGCTTGAAAGAGTTGTCTAGTGGGATGTTGTCAATCATCCCTCGATGTTAAATAACCAGGCCTGACTCGGAAGCTGTACCTACAGGACCTAAGTTACCTCTCCGCTCCCTCATTCGCCTCTAGAGCCTAGCGTGGATAGACAGCCTCTGTCCTGCTGGTAAACAGGCTGATTCGTGTCAAGTACTTGTGCTGAGCAGTTACCCGTGAAATTAAATACATTACCACCGTGTCTTCTGGTATTTGGAGATTGGCTCGGGGACACTGAACCTGATCGAGTATACTCTCTTTGACTCCTATGGAACAAGTGTAGGGTGTAGACTACAGCAGGTACCTACCAAGATTGTAATGTGTACAACGTCTCCAGTAGGATAAAGATCATGTGCACGAAAACACGAGTCGGGGACTGGCGCGTCGGCGCCGTTAGGGATTTCATCGTCATCGTCCTTGTTCGTCCAGTTTTTCCGTCGCCTTGTCTGCGAACTTCTCGCAGGGCGTCCCACCTCCATGACCACCACGTCCAGCCTGTTCTCTGTCGGAAGTCAGAAGATGTCCTTACAAGGCCTCAGGCTCACCTCGTCGCCTTGACTCAAATCTAACGGCGCATCTGCAGGTAGAGTGAACGACTGTCCTCATTTATGGTGTTGACACGATGGTTTATTTTTCAGAGTATCCGGAGTCAAACATAAAGCTGTACAATGATGGTCAGGTGTCAAGTGGTCCAGACAGTAGACTGCGCCCTTCAGGTATCGATGTACCCTTGAACAGCCATCTGGGCAAATGCATCAGTCAGCCTTCGACTACCGGACTAGGCGGCCTCTTATCTTAATCAACTGCACCCATAGTCCTAGGGGCAGGCGAAACGCGCTCACTGCACTCTGCAGACCGCCTTCCCCAGTCAAAAGGCTCAAAACCCAACACGGGTCATCAAGTAGTCATTCTCCAGCGCAGCACTGTAATCGGATATGCAGAGGTCCAGTCAGCCTGACCTGATTGAGGCTCCAGGCGCTGATATAGCAATATATGGAGGCACTTTCAGCAGCATAGCAGGCGATGCTTATACCTATAATTATGCAGCACCTGCCGTTGATGATAGTGGTACGTTTTTGTGGCTTTGGATGGAAAAAACCAAAGTGCTCATGAAACACCCTAAGGCTTCCGGACCTTGTCGCAGAGCATAGCAGGCGAGGCATTGTATGATTCCACAGAGCTCTCGTTTGCATCCATGTGCCATCCCAATACACGCGTCAAAATCCAGGAGAAAATCTTGGCGTGGGCTGATGACACGGAATCGAAATTCTCAGTGTTCTGGCTCCATGCTCCCGTTGGAGAAGGCAAGACTGCAGTCATGCTATCTGTTGCCAATCTACTATCGTCAAAAGGGCGCGCTGACATGCCTACGTTTTTCTTTGGAAGAGGCAAAGGTAAAAGGGAGCAAGCACAATATCTTTTTCTTACTATTGCCCTCCAACTTGCGCCAAGGATAGCCGGTCTGCGAGAATGTCTTAACGAAATTATGGCAGAGAAACCTACTTTGCCAACCAGTTCGATGGGGTCTCAAGTCCAATACCTTTTCGTCAATGCCTTTCGCAGACTTGCCCCGCCTGTTCCTCAAATTATACTCATCGACGCTCTCGATGAATGTAATAGCGAGGTTGATCAGCAGCAGATACTGGCACTCATTGGAGACATGATAACTGTCCATGCCCTGCCTTTGCGATTCATCATTGCCAGCCGGCCTGAGTTTCAGATACGGGATATGTTTGATGGAGATACCCTGCGCAATATCACTCTTCGATCCTCGCTATCCGACGGGTCCTCTACATTCGATGATATCGAGCTATTCTTCCGTCAAGAGTTTCAGAAAATATGCATGCAGAAGTCATACCTAATGGACAATTCTCAGGACTCAAACTGGCCATCCGACGACATTATCAAGGAACTGGTACGCAGATCATCCGGGCAATTCATCTTTGCCAGTACTGTAATCAATTTCGTTGGCGATAGATTCAGTCACCCAGTCAACCAACTCGAGATTATTCTCTCACCTCGACCGTCTGACCAGGTCTTCTCTGAGCTTGATTCACTCTACCTGGACATCTTGTCCACATACCCTTCTGATAAGGTCGATGGTCTCAAACGAGTACTCGGCTTTGTGGTCGCAGTATCAAGTTCTTCGGGTCAGCTCTTGGACGATCTACTGCAACTGAGACCCGGCGAAGCCGTGTTGACTCTCGGTGGTCTCAATTCCGTCTTATCGGGCCTGGAATTCGACACGAATCCTATACATATGAAGAGGTCCAAGCATCGTTCTTGGTCGGACACAACTACATTCCTGCTCTCCACCAACTTTTCAATTTATCGAAAGGCTGGAAAATATGATCCAGACATAGATGTCACACATGCATCCTTCGTCGAATTCTTGGTAGATCACTCACGTTCTGGACAATATCATATCAATCTGGAAGAAATGCATCTTCATGTTGTTACAGCAGCTTTTTCCATGTTGTCAAGTCCGATCCATGATGCGCTCCAGGAGAAAATGGGCAGGCGTGTTTTCTCTTTTGAGACGATGATGGAGTTGCGGACAACACTGTACTCCCACTTAGCAAACCTGAAGGCACTTCCTGAAGGTGTTTTGGGAGATTTATCTGTTCTCGAAGGCATTGTATATGAGCCCAATTGCCACACAAGATCCCAGATCCCTGTTGAATCATTCATTGGAATCTATCTGTTCATTGAGGTCAGAAGCATATGTTTTTAATGATGATCACAATGAATCTCACATATTAGCAGGGTGCAACAGAATTGATCGGGATTGATTCTTCTGATTACAGACAGCAGCTCTTGAACCTCAAAGTTCGTTACCTGAGACTCCTCTTCGTCTGGTGCGATGAGCTTTTTGGAACACGCGAGCTCGAAGACATCCGTGGCATTCTGGTGATCCAAAGCGATCTTTCAGGGGAAGTCTTGGCCGACATATTCATGGTGGAACCACAAGTAGTGCAAGAGTCATGGACGAATCGAGGCTTTGGTGTCCAAATGTGCGGGTCCCTAAGCGTGATGGTCAGATCTTTGGAATCTTTGATGGGCCTTGATGTCAATTCTACGGACAACAAGTCCCTACTCAAAAAGGTTGAACAGCATCATTTGGCCATAAGCAAAAAACTTGTTTCGAGGGCTTTCAGTGGGCGTGCAGTCGTCAGGCATGGGTAAATGACTAAATTTTTTTGCATGAATCCAAACAACTGAGCAAGCATTTTACAGTCCAGGTTATGATACTGCCGACTATGTGCAGCGTTACTTGCCCACCCACCTTGCAGGACTGAAAATGTCCCCACCTGATATGGAATCCGCTTCTGACTTCCTTGATTTCTTCGACAGGCACATAGAAGATCTGCACGTGTCCACAGCATCTCCGGAAAAGCTATGGCTCACTTGGCTTTTGGTCAAGAAAATATGGAACTGGTCGTCTAGCGTAGTCATTACAGAGGTATGATCATCCATTGCACTAACATAGTAGCAAGACATATGCTGATGTGAACAAAGGATCCCGCCGCTTCAAAGTTCTCTAAGAAATTTCGCACTACATCCGATAAAATTTGCCGCAAAGTGCTCTGCATTGCGGAATCCGTGAGTGGACAAGGCGAAATCACTATACGCCGACCTGTTTTGGACCTGGAGGTACAATTCCTACAAAAAAGGTGGAGGCACACCTCCCCCCAGATCTTGAGCAATGACAGGGTCATTCCTTCAGCTATCGCAAATCGGCCGTCAAGACCCATGGAGGTCTCGCTGGACTTGTTTTTGCTAGATGTAGCGGGTCTTGGTCTCAGTGACTACTTTACCGATGTTTCTCGTTCAGCCGACCTTTATATTCCTCCAAGCAAGTATTATACCTCCGTCTTCAAGGTACTCCGCATGCAATTGACGACGGTGGAAGGAACCGAAGATACGTACGTGGAGTTCTTTCCTAAACTCTGCTTACCAGGATGACCTAATAATCTACCTGCAGCGTCCAATATACAAAAACGAGCATGCTCGTGCAAGCATGCGTACAATATCTGCAACGCAGCCAGTCATGCAACGGGTGGCTTGGTCAGTTTAGACCAGCAATAGATAGTGATCATGATGGGCATGATCGGAATTCTTGCGAGATTTTGGATTGGTGTAGTTTTATTTTGAAATCCTTGCCGGTATGTTTGGAGGCTGCATCCAACCAACCGCTCGCTGACGCCTTTCTAAGTCTCATTACACCCATTACACCTACATCAAAGAAAAACAAAAGGTGGAAAATATCATTGAAAACCATATTCACTTGTTTGCGGAGGAATCATGACTGTTTTACATGTCCGCATCAAAAATTTGGGCTGGTTAACTATGGCTGTGGGGAATTGCGGATTGCG
>NHYE01005375.1:0-25472 GCA_002938385.1 Gymnopilus dilepis | reverse complement strand
ATATCTATGAAGGCGGGACAGAATAGGGTCAATTTACAAAGATAGATATAAAGGGCGAGAAGGAGGAATAGATCATCCGTCTGTAGTGCCATGAAGCGTTCTATGCTGATACAGAGAGCGTCGTCGTTTAAGGAGAGGACGGTGATTGCAAGGAACCACCAAAAGAATTTGGAAGAGAAGGGAAGGGGTCGACCATGGCCATTACTATTCTATGTGATAAGTGTCCGAGACCTACGCCATGGCATAACTTGCAGCATTATGAGGATTGTAAGAAAAGCGCAGTCGAAGCTGAAGCGATGAAAGGGATGACGGTCGGCTTGCTTACTTTCCACCCGAGGTCTTGAAGAGAATCAGACCACCAAGGGCAATAGAATATCCTGCGGAAACGAATGGGTCAGCATTCCAAAATAATGAAAAGAGAGCATCGCAGGTTAAGACTGGAAAAGGAGGCATGAAGAGGAGTGACAAATCGAGGCGAAATCGCTTTGGAACATCAGAAAACGAAAGATGTTCTGACACAGTGAGAGGGAAACACCAGAGCGATCGGGATGCATAGAAAAAACATATGGAGAAGAACGAAAGTGGAAGGCGAATCCTTGGTTATCCTGAGGTGGAATCTGGAAAATCCGATCTCGCAAATTAATGGGGTTATCCATGGCGAGAGAAGCCATGACCATCTAGAAAAGATACCCAGGTAATACGACGACCGAGGAAAGAAGATCGAGAAGAGCAGAGAGGGTGGAGATAAGGCAAATGTGAGAGTGAAGGCACAGGGCAGAAAGAGGTACGAGGGACGTGCCATGTTCGCCTCAACAGTCTTGGCCGAGACGGAATGACCAAAATCTGATATCGGAACTATCGGGAGTTCTCGCGAGCAGACGAACCGAGGAGAAACAAAAAGGAAAGCAGAGCAGGAAAGGGGAATGAAAGGTCCAGAAAAAAATCAAACGTACCAAAGACCTGCAATGGGGTGACTTGGGAGCCAAAGATAACAACAGACCCAGTGATCAATAGGATATCCTATATGACAGCAAAATCCCGCAGGTAAAATTGAATGTCAAGTTTATGTTCAAATTTGACGGGTCATGTCCACGACAATCCGTTGCATCCGTAATGTTCGTTTTCCGTGGTGGCGTCGATCGGACACGGAATGACATGTCATTTGGAGGTAAGGAAGGTTGACGAGGGCCAATTTTGGAACGTGGGCACAGTAAACGGAAAGAAGTCCAGGCGTGGAAGACCGCAATGTTGGGCGGGAGTTGGCAAATCAGTCGCGTTGCAGGAAGTAACATGGTATTGATAACGACGTCGGTAATTCGGTCGTCGACGGGATCGAAATTCGCAACGAAACAGGGTAGCGTGACCGACAGAGGATTCGGGATGAATGGGGTTGGAGTAATAGAAGATAAGAAGATTGAGTCAGTAACGGGGTATCAGAGCAGGAAAAGGCAAAAAGTGGAAGTTAGAAAGAGAAAAGAAAATGAATTGAGCGGGGCCCGGGATGCAAAGAAGGGGAAAGGCGGGCCAAGGAAAAAAATAACTACCGCGACATGCGAAAAAACTAGAGGCAGGGTTCAACATACAAGTGGATGCGTGAGGCGCATCAAATCGTCCAATAACCAACCACAGCGCGATTCAAAACGAAAACGTTACAGACGAATACACGTGTTGCGCTTAAAATCGTGAAAAAGCGTAAAATATGACAGATCGTGAGAGACCTTGAGTGACGGTATTTCACCGACGGGAATCTCCAGGAATAAAGTCAGGCGCAGATGACGAGAACGAAGACAGAAGAGGGGCACATGAGCGACGTCAGCGACGGATAGAGGTGGCCATCGCGAATATCGTGGGCGACGCCTGTCAACGAGACAAAAAGATTTGTTGACGTACACGCGAAACGATGGCGAATGCTCTCGACTTGGAAAGATCTCTAAAGGCTCCGAGAGGTACGGGCGAGGCCCCCGACGTTCAAGGCGATGGGGAAAAACCCTCGAAAAGATGTAAAAATTATATGGGGCATATCCAACGCCCGATTGTCCATCTGACCTCATTGGCAAGGGCAGACCGCCTTCTTCAAACATATTCCAGAAGAACGAAGTCAAGGAAGGCGATAGATAGTGGGACAGAAACGAACGAAGGGTTCTAGGTTGTCGCTGTGTGAAATGCGAGACTCCTCCTTGAAATGGTGTAGCAAGGATCTCGCAGGCAGCCATGAGCGAGAAGAGGAATTAGGGGACGAGCTTCGTTCCCATGCTCCAGTCGAAGGAGAGAAATGGTCAAATGCAACATATAGAACAAAGTGAAGCAAACAGGGAAAGGGGGGGCTCCGCAATTTGCACAGATTGCACACGAGAAAGTAGAACCATAATGTGCCATCCACCCATTAGAGGAGAAAGATAAACCACGACCAATCGCGATGAAAATGGTGTCGGCGAAGAAAAGGCAAAATATGGTTGGTATGGATCCAGTGATTGGAAAACCAAACAAGGCAGTGAAACAAAGAAGTATGGAGATGATTGCAGGGCACAAGATAGACAAAGAAAAGAAAAGCACAGACGTAATGGAGAAACAAGATCTCACCTTGAAGACACCAGCAAGTGTTAAGATGAGGCCGCTGCCCACGCCGACCAAAAATACGGCCGCCACATTGAGCAAGAAAGCAACAGACGCATTACTAAGCAAGATGAGGACGCCCAGCTTCTTCAGCTCGTAGAAAGGCTGTAAGCCTTCTGTGAAGGGCAGGAAGAAGAGGTTGATGATAGCGCAGATGGGTGCATAATAATGCAGCGATACCAACGGATCCATCTTGAGGTTATGGAGGAGGATCTGGATCATGACCAAGCGCGATGCTTCAAACTAGGAAAGGTTAAAATGCAATTAAGTGTCAGTTAAGCATTTACGTTGGTTAGATGAATAATGGAGAAAAGAAGGGCCGTAATTTTGCAATATACGATGATGCCCAACGTTCCACAGGGTATGCGGGAGAAAAAATGAAGAAATAGGGAGTAGACGTACGACTACAGCTGCTGCCTGGGTCAGGAAGCCAAACAAGTTGAAGTGCAGCTCTCCTTGAGACGCAAGGGCGACGCCAGTTGAGATCATGAACACAATGATAGCTAGCTTCTTATTCGGCTCCTGAACGCGGAAGGTCCAAGAAATCAGCAGGATAGCCACTGGCACGAAAGCCTGTTTATGAATGGACGTTAGCAACGTGTCACTAAGGGAGCCAGCCACAACGTTGAAGTCGAGAAAGAATGAGTACCCACCTTAAGCATCTGGATGTATGAGACACTTAAGTAGAGATAGGCGGTATTGCTCATAATCAGGCTGCCAGAGAAGAGGAGACCGATAGGCAATATTGAGCGGACAAACATGTCCTTCGTCATATGGACATCTTTGACACCGTCAAGAAGATTGGTCGTACGCTGCAAGATTCGCGTCCCAATGGCAGCGAAGGTCAAGTGCCATGTCACCAGGAACACAGGGTATTTGAAATTGAGCGTGTTGTATAGGTAGTTGTTGTAGATGATGACTGCGGAACTGAGGACGATCCAGATGGGAATAATGACGGTGGACGACAGCTTGTATTTGGCCGCTGTTGAGGTCGCCTTTGGCGGGGGTGCAGAAACCGGCGAGGGTAACTCTGTCGACGGCGCATTGGCGGGTATCTTCACCTGCAACATCTCTTGTTCTTCGGCGTGTTTCTCCTCGTCATGATGGGTGGAAGACATGTTGGAATGCTGTGCAACTGCATCTCAATGAAGACCCCCAGAATTTCTATGAAATGCTCACAATGTGGGGCTCAGCTACAGCTTCGAGTTTGACAACGGCGGCGAGGAGGAGGAAGGAAGAGGGAAGAGAATGACAAGTCAACGACGGGATCAAATTTAATTTGCACAAAGGCGGCCTGGATGGCCGAGTGCCAAGCACGTGTATGCACGGGCCCCGTTACTGTCATTTTCGGCTGCGTACACTCTTTCCTCGTCGTCTGTGCCAGCAATGTCTAGCCTGCAGGGCTACGTCGACCGCCGTGTCCTTCTCGTCCTCCAGGATGGGCGCGCAATTGTGGTAAGTAAGGGCGCATATAGTTGAAGAAAATCGTGACTTTATCTCTGCATATTTCAGGGCGTGCTTTCGGGATTTGATCAAAAATCAAACATCGTACTCGCAGACTCAAAAGAGCGCGTTTACAGTCTTGATGAGGGCGTAGAAGAGATTCCTCTTGGACTTTATCTCGTCAAAGGAGAGATGATGTGAGCACAAACCTTTCTGTCCGTCGCGTCTTTCTCAGTAGCCTTTCTAGCTGTCTTGTTGGAGAACTGGACGAAGAAGTTGATAAATCGGTCGATTTGGCGTCGATACGAGCGGAGCCCCTGCCACCAATACGCTATGGCTAATACGCTTCTGCCTCAAGTTGAGGAACGCGCGAACGCCGCTATTGTACAAGCCATACCCAGTCCCAGTCGTACTGTCCCAACTGCATCTGCTAGGACACGTACTTTATCTCCCTATCGTAAATTCTCGGGACGAGAAAATCGTGACAAGCCACATCCCCGCAAGTCTTCCCTTCTGTAGGGGCTGTCTGCGTCGCATGCTCAAGAGCACAGTAGATGTGGAGGTTTGCAACACATAATATTGGTGTACGTTCTTGAATGCAGGGTTTCTGAAAATACCAACTTTCTTCAAAAATAGTCAACTAGGTTTACCTCGGGTTACATAGACGCAAAAACCAGTGTCCTTTTGGTGCTATCGTTCCTTACAACCATCCCAAGGGAGTCTGTCCACGCTCCTCGATGCCTTGTATCCTCAAAGCGCATTACTTCGGACTGCGACATGAGTTGATCGTTGTTGAAAAGGATTCTCGTAGATGCAATCTGACCACAATCTTCTTCAACTGCAAGCTCGGCCAATGGTGTTCAGTCAGCAGAAGTGGGGACGTATCGGTTTCCCTGCAACTCCGCTCTTCCCTTGAACGTCGAAGTGAGTTCAGAAAAATTAGATTTATAACTATAAGTACAGTGTTACAACTTCTGACAGTTTACGTATCTCTGTTCACATTAACTCGACTTCTCCATCTTCATCGCCAGGCTTTCTCCCATCTTTTCTTGTCTGTCGTCATTCTTTGCGAACTAGACGGATATCAGGATCTGACCCACTCGAAAATCACGACATGTTCTGTGGCACTTACCGACTGCGGGAAATAATCTGTCGGAAACCAAGCAATACATGGTGAATACAACAATCAAGCAACTATGAAAGGCTGGTGGAACTAACCTTTCCTTTGATCTCCGTCGGAGACATGGCCAGCATTTATGGAAGTGTTGTCAACAGATGCTTGGCCCAATGGCTTGTCTGAGCCGGTGGCTTCCAGAGGCGGCGAATTTGTTCCCGAGACTGTACTCTTACTTTGAACGTCGGGCATGATAATGCGGCTTGTTGGGAGGGGTAATGGTTAAGAGTTACGATCGCTGTAAGACCTTTTGTACTCTTCAAGAAGCTCCAAACTGGCCGATGATGTCAAGTAACCACTCGAAGTGTGAGGGAGGGAAGTCGTGCTGGTGACATCATGGGCTCCTTTTCAGGAAATTATTTCCGGCGATGCACATCCCTGCTTTCCGGCTGATCAGTGAGTCACTCTAGGACTGACAATTGACGCTTTAACAAGTCATTAAAATAAAGCTTACAGCATCTATCCATTATGCTTGTCTGGAAGGGCAGAAGCCGTCCTCTCCGCAGTCACTTACAGCATCTTCTCGGTGTTTGATGTCCTTGAAACAGATCTTGAAACCATTCCCACCAACTTCAACTCTTTCTTACTAGTCGCTTCCGCTACGAATCAGGCATGGGCTCGACTTCGAAAGTAACCGCTTACCTCGACTCAATGGGCGACACTTCGTCAAACTTCTCTTCCTTCTTCCTTCAGGGTGCTATTGATATATACCGCTGCACGCCAGCCTAGCCAGACCATCGCCCGACGCGACTTGACGCGACGATGTATTTGCCAAATTTCGTTCTCGTCGCAAACGCCATGGCGACAATGGGCGCTACGACAATATGGGGTATGTCCTTGTATCTTGCAAGTCAACACGGCCAATCTGATACACCTCACTGCCTTGTTTTTTATCCAGGGATCGGAATGCATCAGCTGTAAGCGCTTCAGCAGCCATAGACCATGGCCTATCAGACCTGTAACTGACATTGTTGGCGAGAAGATCACAGTTTTACTTTGAGTGAGTTTCTAGTCTTTGTACCTTTTGAATACTGACAGATTGTGCCAAGAAATGGTGCTTCATCCTTTCGTCTCAAAGCTTTGGTACATCAATTTCACTGCGCCTTGAGCTCCGTTTCTAATCGTCATTTTCGAATCTCCGTTTATGATAGGTTGCATGGATCGGGTGGGTTGTTACCCTAAACTTTACGGAATGTAGGACAGGTACTTACACTCTCTGCAGGCTATGGGACACCGTACGACAAGTTTTTACCATGATCCAAGGTCGAATGCTCTCTTAAATTGCTATAAATGAGGGACTAACCGTTGACCAACTATGAATAGTCTTGTCGTCAAATCAGGAGCCTCCTCTGTGGGACCATTTTACCGTGGGGTATTCTGCTTCTCAATGCATAGTGTGAGTATATATCGTCTAGGATATAAGCCATTCTCTGCGATCTAAAGAATGAGCCTATCTTAGATATGGTGATGCTGTGGGTATCTAGTCTAAAGATATGAACGAAGCTTCTCAAACCTGATCTGCGAACTAGATGCTATACATATCCTCAGTCAGTCGTTCAACATCGGAGTTAGTGCCCATGCTCAAGTATCACTCTTTAGGCACTGGTTACGATTCCGGCACAAGGGTATTTTGTATACCGAACTTGGGAGTGTATGTCCCAGGTCCTTCTATTGTTCAAAATACTACCCCGACTGACCGGATAGCGTGCACTAGTCGCTGGGCGGCCATGGCCATTAGTAGTCTTCGCAGTTCGTCTTGCATGGCTTCTCACAGTTCATGGGCTGACAAATTTTCAGATACCGTTTCTCTCATTCCAGCTTGGTAATTTATTTTCCTCCAGAATTTTGTGCGGTTTATTGACCAGCCGGACACGTAGGGTTTCCCATAGGTCACTTCCCGTTTTATTGGTTCCCTGTACACGCTCTAATTCTGGGGTTAGCCCTGATTCCTCGGACCACGAACGATATCTGTCCCTATGTATTCAAAGCGGCAGTAGGCGAGGTAAGTACAGAGCTCTAGCAGCAAAGATTTGAAACTTACTGAATAATTTGTGTCAATCTCTCAGACACTACTAACTGCCACACTCAGCACGGGAGCGGCTCTGGACGTCTTGACATGTCTTGCATTGACTGGCCTTCTGTGGAAAGAGTACATGCACCGTAGTAAAGTCTTAAGATCGTCCGTAGCTTATGCGTCTACGTTTGCTTTGAGCTGATCAATTTCGATTTCCAGGACGACAGCAATGCTTAGTAGATTAATCCTCCTTTCTCTGAACACCGGAATGTGGACGGCTATCCTTGCTGTCTTCCTCTCAATCATGGTAACCTGCGAATGCTCCATCTGCACGATCCATCTGACGGATTGTCTGGCATCAGATACATATATCAGCGACTGGCAATACCCAACCCTTATTGGGCTTTTATCACCTGCTTTCGCCATTATACTTCTTTACTGTGCTGATTAATCTCAACGTACGAGGATATATTCGAAGTACAGCAAACAAAAGAGGGTTCTCGAACGTTCAATTTTCAAACCATTTACGATCAATCCTTGGACCTGACCTGAACGAAATACCAGGATTGGCAACCTTGTCTGGCACTCACCACGTAAGTGTCCAACCTGGGCGTCATGCAACAGTACTCATGTATGAAATTTAGACGAGTAGCAGAGCGACTGCGTTAGATAGGCCGCTAGACTTATTTGGCCCACCCCACAGCGAAGTGGATTTCCTATGATCGGCTTCAGCGAGAGAGAAGAGTTTGACGATCGCCTGAAATTTTTTGACTGCTGAGTAACCCACAAGTGTAGCATAATTATTCAAGCATATCTCGATACCCATGACTTCTTTGTATATTAGCTGTTTAAACCTGCATGTAGCTATTTCTCGTCGACTTCAATTTTCATCTCTTCAGTGGAAAACGATTTTGTTTCTGAGGACGGAGTCAGCGAATTGGCGGACATTATTTCGATTGACTTCTCTCCGTCACGAGTGCGTCTGAAGTCAAGAGGTTCCAACCGTATGGTGTTGATTTGGACACCCTAGGATCAGCGAGATGTGTGAGAAGAGATTCCGTGTAATCTCGAAAGCGCGTATTTCTTCTTACCGTAAGACCTGGTATGGAGCGTTTTTTAGGGGCCGGCAAATAGGCATGATCACCAGTTGGACGAAGGTAGTCGCGGGCATTCAAATTCGCCAGAATACTCGTGCAGTAGAATGCGGAAAGACAATGGAAATGAAGTACGATGTAAGTGCTATTAACTCGCAAGAGGCAGAACTGCAAAGCATGAATGCTGTCAGACTTCTGTCCCAGGTGAATTCCGGGCTCAAATGATACTTACGGCGATCAGACTCAACGCGGAGTATAGCAACACCCAGAAGCCAGTGTTGACGGTGAATAGAGATACCCTCCATAGCAAGGATAATTCTCTGCAGGGATAGTTAGATCCCTGATAATGGAGTATGGCCTGAATCACCTTTCAAATGTTAAAGACTGGGCGGGACCAAAGTATAACCTGCGGAGATGGAATGCAAGAGCTAAAAATATGACGAGGTTTACGCCCGTATTCACTGAGAGTGTAGCTTGTAATATATCCTAGAAACTCGGCAATCAATTTATGTAGCGTTGTTCTGCACATATTAAAAACCAAACCTGCTGGAGGCGGAATTTATCAATCACGCTCTCCGATGGCTTGTAGAAATCAACGCCGGCAAAGGAAGTCGTGTTGTGAAATAGAACTGCAGTGGCAAGACATTGAGGGAGTTATTATACCTCGACTCAAACGACTAACCAGAGGGCAACACTAAACGGGGAATATCAATGCTGTGGCCTACTCCTGGAGGACATACATACCAAATTGGAAGAGGATAAATGGCGCCTGTGTGTAGCCACCTGTCAGCAGCCATGATAAATGCAGGAGATCAGGATCACCAAAATCATAGGCAAGAGGAGGCTTCTACGCCCTCGTAAATATCCTGTCTTGGAAGAAACTACAATTCGGAAGGGTCAGGAAAGTCACAGGAACGCAGATTTCAACGCACCTCTATAGGACTGGTAAATGTAAAATGATTGTCCCATGACGGATACAAGGGCCTGAGTCTGATGTCAACAGCGAGGCCACACACATAAGGTTTCAACAAACATACGATCGAAAAAAATGCTAGCTAGTTTCATAACCTTGAGGACGCATAGATGCACCACAATAAACAGAAAGCTTACATTGAAAAATCTAACAAAGCAAAGGAGACGTCAGCTGTTGCCATGAAACTTATCAGGCCTCGTACAAAAGATCCCATGTACTGAACATGTTGACTATCCGCCCGTTTAAAAAAATAGAGGTAACTAGAGTCCTGTGAGGTCAGCGTATCCTGCCACGCCGGCTCTGACTGCCGGATTCCGTACCAATATACGTCGTCAAAAACTGGTGTGCTGCATCCAGGCACCTACGCATGTCGTGAAAAAGAGTCTAAAGCATTTAGACGGGGCTAAAGACCCTACCATAGTAAACCAGCCTGGGCAAAAATCATGAAGGCGATGTCGTATCCAAGTTGATCATTTCACTCACGAAGACCTTTAAGGCGCAAGGATCGTCCATATAGCTAGTAGAATTTGGAACCCTTTCGGTGCATTATTCCTGAGTACAAGGTGGGATATCACTCACTTGAAGAAGTATTGACATCTAGAAAGGATTTAAGCGATTCACTGAACGAACTTTGTAGTCAAACTTACATCTGCGAAAACGTGAGTCCTGAAAGACCCGTGAGATCAGACACCAGAAGTAAACTCGGACTGATGAATCTGCGACTGACCCCAAACTGCCGCTTGTATAAAGAACATGATTTCATTGAACTGGCGCACCGGCGCTTTTTCCAGGCCTGCCAAGAAATATATCCGAGGCAAATAATAGGACGTCACGCCTACGGGTACGACCATCGCGACAACTGAATGTTGACCCCAACATCAGGAGCCAGAAGAAAGACGACACGGCTAACTCACTTGGTACTTATATTCGACAGACTATTACTATTAGAGCTGAGGTCCTGTTCTTCCTGAATGACTGCGGAGAATGACAGGTCGAGAATGAGACTCCTCCTTTAGTCCCATGCCTCATTATGTATGAATTTTGAAAGCGGTGGCCGCCGTGTTACCGTGATGAAACATCGAGTTCTAGCCGAAGTACGTAACAACGGTGAGTCTCACGCTCTGACGATTTATGATGGGAATGAACAACGAGAGTTTACTCGAGTCATGAGTCAAGGACAACCTTCGATGCCGCCGTGTTTGCAGTACTTGCACTTTATCTTGGACCGCAGTGTTCTCAAAGGCTTATCTTCGACAGGTGGTGAAGTTAGATTGGTGCCTCAAACTTCATAAGCATGAGAATATGAGGTGGATCTGTGCTAACGTGAAGGACACTTGGTCGAGCATATGTACCGCTGCACATCTCTGCTTACGGGTACACCAAGGCACCTGAAACCATTGTAAGTTTCTGAGCGCCGAGCGGAGTGGCGCTTGCCTAAATTTAGAGAATTGATCGCCGACACCCAATTTGGTAAAACCGACACCCGCCAAGACCTCCCACGCTTGATGCGGGGCGGTACCACAGGAATAAGTACTTCGTTGAAGCTCTAAGAGTCTGTCTCGTTGTGGAGGCTCGCGATTCAGCATATATGTACTTACTACATAGGGTTGTGTAATACTTTATGTATGTAAAGAATTTCTCAAGACTTTTTCTGCCTTTCATGCCAGGCTAGGTGACAGGTTGCGTGCATGATGCTTTCAAGTTCCAAGTCTGCTTTAATACAGAATTTATTTTCCATACGAGACCACGAGGTGCCTACATAGCAGGTAGTAAGTACTCGATTATGTAAAAGACTATCCAGATCTCATTCCATCACCTATTATGGATCGCTTCCGAGGGCGAAATTATAAGGTTTATTAGTAACCGTGGTGCATGCCAGTAAAGGTCCATTGACTTGGTTAAGCTTACCCTAATGCACAACAAGAGGTCTAATATGAGGTCCTAATGGCTATCCTCGATTTTCACAATATGACATTTGGGGATACATGAGAAGCTGACCATCCAAAATAGATAAATGCTAGATTCGCTTTTGAGAGTTACCAGGCTTTCAGAATCTGGATTACATACTCTAGCTATGCATACGCACAACCTACCAGAGGCCTTCGTTACCATAGCTTGCAGCCACCACTTCCCGCAGTCGCCTAGTTGCACCGTTGCAGTAACCACGTTAATTACTATAGTGCGAAGTGCCTATCTTCGACTAGAAGGTAGTGAGTTCGAGCCGCTGTGACATTTTCAAACTCAAGTCGAGCAGCCGGAATGATGCTTCAAAAAAAGCCTCTGGATTATCTGCGGACTCGGACAGCATGCGACCGCAGCCTTGGTTATTGTCGCTTCCATGGGGACATATCTATTTCTCAGCCTATGCCATTGCCGTGCATAAATCCGAGAGATTATATACCTAACCCAATCACCATCACCTCAAGTGAGCTACGTTTATTGTGAACCCATCGGAATCAACGAAGAAGACATGGGACAATATCATTGTCGATGAGTAGAGAGGCCTCGCAGGCTAACAAACCAAAGTTCTTCCTTTCTCCTTGCAACCGAATGAGACAAAATGTCATAAGCATAGGAATTATTGCAGGAAAGGATAACGCCAACGAATTCTATGAACGAGCTACTTAACAGGAGACAATAAATGCCCTATAGCTGGGTATCATTCCCCGAGTCCACGGGTACATGTCAAAAACCCCGAGTTGTGGGACAAGATGCTCGGGTTATACACGCGCGGCTGCTGCGCGTCCAGAGATCTCTGGAGTGGTTAATTAAGTAACAGCCAGCGCATTGGTTCTGAGCCGATCACCGTCCACATTAACTCGAATGTCGCGTGCAGCGGATCACTTTTAATCATGACATCGGAATCGGATACTTAATGAACGGAACGGACAAACGTTGCGGAAACGTGCAACTGGCAGACCGAAGTGCCAAAAACAAACGTGTCGAGAGTGCCGATGGACCGCTCGAGCTGCGAGTGACAGTTCATAAGCCGATCCTGCACAATTCAATTGTATAAGTAGACATGTCCATTTACATCGTTATCCGTCTTGAGATCACTTTTTGAGCCTGTCAGTCCACCACTCCTCGAACAACGAAAGCCCAAGGCCGCCCTCTACACCAAGATCTTCGGTTTCCTTGGTATACAATCGACAATCACGAGGCCGAGTCGTAACAGCTGCGCCACTTGGCGGCTCAGCATCAGGCATGATATGATTATGAGGAAGACCAAGGATTTTTGCAAAGGTAAGGCAAATTTCGTACTTGGTGTAGGGTTCATCAGCTGAATAATGCAAAATCGGAGGAATGGCTTTCTTCAGACCTGCAGCGGATAATCAAAGATGATCAGAGGACAAGAAAGAGATATGTTCCTGAAGTATCTTACGGGTCAGGCGGACAAGAAAGTCGGCAATGTCCACGACATTCGTCGGGTAGCGCGTGGCATAGTGGTCCATCTTGTACGTCTTGCCTGACTGATCCTGCACAACGTCTAGCAAGATATTGATGGCGGAGTCAGAGCTTTGGAGGGCTGGGCCATACCTGCGCCACGCGTCTCAGCCTTCGTCCAATAGGGAAAACCTTGGAGTGTAAACGTACAGTACAGGCACGCGCAAGACGACTACTTTCGCGCCGTCAACTCCTAGCACGGCAATTTCTCCATCTCGCTTTGACTTTCCATAGAATTGGAGGGGATTAGTCAAAGAAGAAGGCGTGTACGGTGGAGAAGTGCCGTCAAAGACGTAGTCTGGGAATTAATTATTCGACAGTTCCTAAGGAAAATTAGACCCGCATACCAGTGGAGATATATACCAGTGTAAATTTGAGGACCTTGGATAGGGAGGCGAGATGACCAGGAACGTCTGCATTGAGCTGAGATTAGGTGGGTAGATTAGTTATCACTTCGTCAGGCAGACGTTAAGGGCGGACCCGCTGCGTTCCCGAAGGGTCCTTGAGCATTGTCAACACAAGCTGATGTCACAGTGCCCTGACTCCAACGTACCTTTTCCGCAACGTCTGGCCGTCTCTCAGCAGCGCAATGAATCACCCCTGTGAACCATTCAAATCGGAACCACGAGTAAGGCCTATGGAGAATTACAATCCGGCTTGGCTTTCTTGAAGAACTCATCCACAGCATCTGAATTCGTCAAATCGAGCTTCTGGAGACCATCTCCAACTCGAGAATGGGCAAGCCCAATCACATCGAATCCTGCGTTCTTGAACGCAGAGAAGACAGCGGAACCTAGTACTCCCGAGGCTCCTGTCATAAGACAATTTTTGAGGACAGACCACTTGACCAGTCAGAGAATCCAAGGCCCAACCTGTGACCACAACTTTCATGACTCCGATAAGGTAGATGAGAAAGGCTCGGATGACAGAGGTAGTATTGGTTGCAGTACAAGCGGAGTATTGTAAGCGAATCGCAATCTAATCGCACGAGCTTGGTCGGCAATCACCGGATGCTAGTGCCTTGGTGACGGAATACGGTTGTCCACGAGACGAGGATTCGTATTTTCTTCTCTTTCCTGCTCTACCCTTGACCACCTCAGAACGTCCGACTTCTGGATGAGACAGAAGTGACACTTTCGGACTCTCTTCTGGCGCAGCTTGACTCTGGTTTCTAAATTGTTTCCTCAAGCAATGGGCCCCGTCTCACGATTTTGAACTTCTTAATTTCTATTACAACCATGGTCTTCTCTAGCTCTGAGTAAGGATGGTATTTCCCTTGGCGTTCAATTGGTTCTGTCCTGGTATAGAATTCGACTGTGCAGTCTGACTTCCTTAAGTGGTCTTCACGCAGCGCCGACCCTGCTATATCTTTCTTGGATTTTGAGTGGGCGTGGAATTGGTCCATTCACACTTGTCCTTGGATGACGCTCCGTTCCGAAGGATCTTCACATGCTTACTTGCCGTTCCGGGGCGCAGCTCGTGGCTCAGAATGTATGCGATCTTAGACCGGCGCTGCTTGTCGATCCAAGTTTATTCTATAGCCTTGGGCACCCGACTTCTGTTTCGAGGCTTGTACCTTCGATTGGACGTTTCTGACAGGTTTTGCGCCTCTGGACTCCTCTCGGACTACTCTTTCGGGTGTGAAGCGTGGAATAGGCTGCTTTGACTGGAGGCAAGCGCAGTCGACTCCGGATAGTGTCAGCCTGAGGCAACTGGCTGCCAGACCTTGACAGGGATGTTTGCGAGTTCTGCATCTGCTGTTGGCTCAAAGATCGGTCTGTCATGAATTCGGACTTTCTCAAAGATATCTGCGTGAGAAGTAAGTTATTGACCCCAATCTCGACGCTTGGTGTCTTTCAATCTCATCATATCTTGGGCGCACGCTGACCAGTCACAATGTCCTTTCCGCGCGTTCCGTTAGATGGTGCTTCTTTGGAAAGTTTATATCTTACTCTTTTTCACAAGCGCAGAGGAGTTACGGAAAAATCTCAGAAATCGCAATGTCTTACCAAAGCGCTACGTTGCATCCCAGGCCGACCATATTTTCATCCCCTCAAGCTGTAGCGTAACGTCTTATCCAGCATCACAAAGGGTTCTCATCTTCAATCTGTAAGTAACAACGTTCTAGCTGGGCTGAAGGTCTCGCTTCGTCTCCGGAATCCAATTAAATCACCAGACCATTCGGTCCCGGCGTCGTGTGTAAAGGAGTGCAAACCACTGACCTCGGAGTCAATAAAACAACATCTGTCCATGTTCTGCGGCTTCTTCACCACACCCAAGCGCGAGTCCGGGTCGGGGTCGATTCACTGCCGTCGACCCTTTCGCAATAGGACGCTCTCCATGAACCAATGAATATATGCACAGTTCGCAGGAAATGGCTGCAGCTCACTGTACAGGGAGTACCATATGTTCACCGCTCATATGAACTTTTCAAGAAGGTTCAGATGACTTCTCTACCCTGTCTACGTTGCTGCCGAATGACATTCAGGGTGGTCGTGCGCCGCAACATTCCATCCTCATTTGGTCAAAGCGCGATGCTTTTGTACGGCCGCAATATCGGTTCGTTGAAGGTGTTGGGAAACCACCATCGCCAGCTGGTGAAGGCGTCTGACTGGCTGGTGTGCCTCAACAATTTTGCTTGCCATTGGCTACAATTTCATAACATATGCGATCTGGACCAGGCGTTAATTTATACTTCCTTTTTTCCCTGTTATTGCGTAATACTCCATGGCTTATGTCTTTTGCATCACACTTTGATGTATAGCATATGAGAGCTTCCTAGTGATGGTTCAGGCGAAAATTTTCTGCCCTGAGTGATGGCTCAGCGCTACTATTCTCCCTGCAGCCCAAGAGCAATATGTCCTGCGCACTCCTGGACAGGTTGATAAGTATGAATGCTCAGAAACGGAAGAGGGATAATGTTTCCCGTTGCTAGGAACGGGAAGGGGCGGAGTCGGTCAAGTGCAGCATCGTCAATTTTGATTGGCAGCAAGCTTTGAATTTCGAATGATGTATGCTCGAAGTCACCGTAACGACTTGGCGGCGAGGAGCACGTGCCTGCGTTCTTCCTGACTTCCACGATCCAGGGCCTCCTCGACAACGAATTTGCTGTGATTGGCTCGAATTTGGAATGCATTGGGTGCCAATCTTCCATAGGGCAAGTTTCTTACATGGGTGTTATTCTAGTGCATTAAATTCCTGGTCTTTCGTGGCATCCTGAAGATCTCGAAATGTACTCAAAGTATTCGACGTCTGCGCCCTTCCCTACTACCATGGCATTTTGGTCACATTGCAATGGGTTGTGGGCAAACCTCTCTGGAAAGCTGAGCGGTATCCATTAGGAAGGTGTAAAAGGATAATATGTCACTGCGTGAGATATTTGCGAACTCTCCCATCTTGATTTTCTAACACCAATCTTCGAATCTGTTTCAGGGTTTTTTGGAAATAGAGATCCACTCGGTCGGGCCTGTACAAGCGACGGATCCCCGATTCTGATCCCCCGGATTTGGACTTCATCAGAGTTCATCTCGTGGAAATATCTTTTCTTTTTTTCCACTTCGCGTTGGGTTATGTCATGCCCCTTCGTACCTGCTGAGCTTCTGGTGTCACCCCAAGTTTTCTGGGTATATCTACCCTTGACTTGAACTATGACACTTCCCCGAGGCCAGCCTTTGCTGTCCGACGCGACACCCTGCTCACCCGCTGTCGAAGAAAAGCTTCCGTTTCTTTCAATGCGGCGACGGGCAAATACCAATCTGTCCACCGACTCAACCCGGTCTGTCTCGAAGTTGGTCCCGACCTCGATTTACTCTCATGTTTCCACATACCGGTATTTATCCTTCAGTACACCCGAAGAATTCGGAACTCATATGAGATAGGTCTGCTAAGCTCGAGCTTCAGCTCTACAGCCCCTCGTTGAAGGTGCACGAAGACGGAACTGGTCCTATAGCGGTCTTCAGTGACCATGACCAGATCACGGGGAAAGTCAGCATTGATTCGACCTGTCACCACACTGGAAGATTGGCCATATCCGTGCGTTCTTTTTCATCGTTAATTGAGGCTTTGAAAGTAATCTTCTCTAGATTGAGGGGTCTTTTTCTTATGCTCTACCGATTGACTGGGACGAGCCATCAACGAGTAGCGCCGTTCGACGACACGTCTTCTTGTCTTCTACTACCACAATTGCCATTTCAGCTTCGGAGGCGACTTCCCCCATATCTGTCTTGCAGAATGCATTCGTCAGACGACGGCCTAGTCTCGCAAGCCTCAACACCAATGTCACGACAAGCACAGAACGCTCCCACTCTTTTTCCTTTTCCCTTCCTCAAAGCACCCGGATGTTTGAGGAGATGCCAGCAAGCTTTGTTTCGACAAAGGACACTTCGTCCCGGGATTATTTCGAGATCACATACAAGGTAGTTGCCATTTGGGAACCAAGTGATTCATCGGATGAATCTTCGCGGTATGTCCCTTTGCATTTGTTCACCTTACGATGATTGACGTTGCATAGACTTGAGGTACCTTTCTTGATTCACCCCGACGCCGATTTCCAGTGTATAGATGCCTCGGCGACTACACAAGAATCGTGGTTAGAATTACCGCTCAGACCTGATCGGCCCATACCTGTTCGATGTGCTGTGAGTATACAGCCTTGTCTAGCCGTCAACCCGTCAAATGCTCATCAAACCGTCCAGATCACCCTGCCTAGCTCCGTGACATTTTCGCGTTCATCCTCAATACCTTATTTTGTGGTCTTCACTACAACTCCTCGGTCACCGGAAGTAGCTAAAGAAATCGCAGCTGATGCGTCTATTTCGGTGTCTCTGATCCGTCAAGTGATCGTCACCGAGCAAAACCCTACTATGCCTCCTTCGCCCCCTCTGACGCCCTCCAGCGATGAATCCGACTCCTCTTCTCGACCTAAACTTCTTCGCCGAGTTGCGAAGTCACATTCCAGACTAACGATGCCTCGACGAACCTCGGAAGGTGCCATTTCCTACCCACGAGATAAGCCCCTTCCGAACATTCCCACCATCTCGCAGTCGTTCTCAGATACGAGGACGATACACCATGACATGTGCATTGGCTTCCCCAAGCGACCTCGACAACAGTTTGACAAAGAAGGGCACCCTTCCTTGGAAACTATTGCCAACCTCCCAGATGGCCTCCATAAGACCAGGATACATTTGAACAAAGATATGCTACCGAGTGTGGACTGGGCAGGGGTTAGCGTTAAGGTAAATTGATTTGGTTTTCCTACCTGCGCTCGCAGTACTAATGCGTTTCCTTGGTAGTATTACCTAGACGTGTCAGTATTGCTTGGAGCAGATGACCTTCACGCTCGAATACCCGTTCGGATACGTTAGATACCTGCATTCTTTTTCTTCATTCGTTTGTCTTCCGCACTATTGCATCTATCTTTATTCGTATTCGCGCTTTGCACGTAGCTTTCGGTTGTCCTCGTTCAAAAGTACAACTGTACCAACAACTGTATTTTTAGCCCATTAGATGTTTCCAGCTTTATGGACTTGCATTTTCAGTGAAATTCCGGAATTATGAAATACGAGTCAGCGTACTTCTATAAATCTGTCAGCAGCAGTAAAACGATGTAGGAGTGAGAGACTCGGCGCGATTCTAGTAAACACGCGTGACGACAGCGTGTCGTGATGCCAGTACAAAGGCGTTCCTATTTAATATTCTCTTTCGACTCAACGCCATACCATCATTCGTATTCCCACTAGCCAGCTTCGCGGCCTCGTATGCTATAATGGCTATCGTCGACCATCCGACCACTTCATGGCAGGCAATGCAAGAAGGCAATGTCTTCTACAGACGACAACAATGTTACTCGATACCTGGCAAGTTGCCAGACTTGGGAGACTATATTATTGCTGGATGTCGATATGGAGGACCAATTGGTGAGAGAAAGTCACCGGTTTGTGGTGACTGGGCTGATATTTGCTTGTTAGCTCTCATGCGGGACCATACGAAGCTGCTTGCTTTAGGTCGCCCAACTCCTGCTGTCACCAAAGCTCAAATACAGGTTTATTCGCCAGCCGGAGAGGGTCTACTGCTTTTTAGTGTGGATGATCCATTCAAATTCTGATAGTATATGTGTCAGCTGACGAACGTTGAATGCAGTGGGATCAGGCAAAGATCATTCGCTTCGGTTGGACGATTGACGAGAAGCTCGCAGTATTGAACGAAGAAGGCGTTTATAGGCTATATGACCTACAAGGGGATTACACCCAGTATTCATTGGGTCCTGAGGCTGCGGAACTCGGAATCATTGACGCGAAAATCCATGATAATGGTCTAGTGGCATTGACTGGTTCTCTCACTTTACTCGAAGTGAAAGGATGGGAAGGAGGGCGACCGCTCACACTTGCAAATCCAGGTAAGCAGTTGCGTGGATCTATTCTACTGCCATCTAATTGAAGACCTTTTCTCAAGGGCTCAGCGAACCACCTCATTCATGGGCAGTCATTCCTCCAGACTTGAATATCTCAAGACACGTCGAAGTACTTGTGTCAGTCGATGCCACCATCTTTACTATCGACAATCTCGAAAGTGTAGACCAGCGGCTTTCTCGTGGACCTTTCACCCACTTATCGCCGTCTCCGAATGGCAAATCTCTGGCCCTTTTGACCTTCAATGGAACGCTATGGGTTGTCTCCTCTGATTTCCAGCGAAGCATGGCTGAATTTGACACTTCAACGGTGCCAGGTGCTGAAGGTTCAATTCGGCAGGTGGAATGGTGTGGCAATGATGCTATCCTTATAACGTGGAATTCATTGGTTGTTCTGGTCGGTCCCTTTGGAGACACGCTACAGTGAGCCTTTTGGAGACCAATCTGAGCATCGGGGTTTGCTGATTCTGATCGTTGCTGACTCTCTGCAAAGATACTACTACATAGGAAGCACCTTTGCCATCACCGAAATGGATGGCGTCAGAGTGATAGGTCAAGATGTCTGCGATCTCATTCAGAAGGTTCCTGGTGGGTCCATACGGTCACTCTGCTCTTGCGTATCCCCTTATTTTGCTCTACCTCCAGCCTCTAGTTTGTCGGTATTTAGGCCAGGTTCGACGGCCCCGTCAGCCATTCTTTTCGATGCCTGGGACAGCTTCACCAAGAAGTCACCTAAAGCCGATGAAAGCATACGGAGTATTCGACCCGAGCTAGCGAAAGCTGTCGACGAGTGCATCGAAGCCGCTGGACAGGAATGGGAGCCGTATTGGCAACGTCGCCTTCTGAATGTTCGTCTCTTCCTATTCCCTGTGTGATGTTCAAGCATTGAGATATCCTCCGCCCAGGCTGCTAAATTCGGCCGAGGGTACTTAGATTTTCACAACCCCACTGATTTTGTGCATATGGGTCAGACGCTCAAGGTCTTGAATGCGGTTCGTTTCTATGAAGTTGGTATTCCTCTGACATATACCCAGTATGGCTTTCGCTCCCTGTTTTTTTATGAAGCTGATAACATGCAACAGATACAACTATGCTTCTCCATCCCGTCTAATTTCTCGTCTCACATCCCGAAATATGCACCTACTAGCCCTCCGCATCTCGGGCTTTCTAGGCTTGAAACCTGATGCAGTTCTCAAGCACTGGGCTTGTTCGAAAATAATCAAGTCCCGACCAACAACAACTAGCACAGGAAAAGATGCTGAGCTTAGCGCTGATGACGAGGTCTGCCGTGTCATCGTGGAGAAATTCCAGGATTTAGGTGGCGTCGACGTCAGTTATGCTGATATAGCCAGGAAGGCTTGGGAAGTGGGTCGCGTAGGCCTAGCTACCAAGGTAAGTTGGACATCCCTCGGCCAGCTCAGCATTGCACGTATTACGATGTCAATCACTTACCTGGTACCCCTATAGCTACTCGACCATGAGCCCAAAGGTTCTGACCAAGTACCTCTATTGCTGGCCATGAAGGAGGATAAACTGGCACTTGTGAAAGCCGTTGATAGTGGGGACACTGACCTGGGTGATTGCGTTATTCACAATTTTGCCTTTTTGGCTGACTGTGCTATTTTTAGTCTACCATGTCTTGTTGCACTTACACAAAAGGCTCCCCCTTGGCTCGTTCTTCCGACTACTTGAAGACGGTGGCCAGGCCTTAGTACCCGCCACGAGGCTCTTAGAAGTTTATGCAAGGGAACAAAATAGAGAAATGCTAAGAGATTTCTATTACTCTGACGACCGCCGTGTCGAGAGTGCTGTTCTCTCCTTGGACGAAGCTGCTCATATGACGGTAAGCAGTCTGTCCAACTTGGTCTTGGTGAAAAGTTAACCGCTTGTGTAGGATGAAACTTCTAAGTTGACAGCGGTAAAGACGGCACATAAATTTTTCTCAGAAGACAAAGATCGCTCGTTTGAAGCTAAGGTGCCTGGTTACTCATTCAAATCGAGCTCCACTCCTGAAGTCATATAAACCCAGATGACAGATGACTATGCGCGCCTTCTAGCAATTCAGCAGCAATTGGAAAGCGAAACTCAAGGAAAGGTCAAATTCTTTGGCCTCAGCGTGAATGAGACGATGCGACAGTGCCTCTTGAATGGGCTTTCAAAAAGAGCGGACAAGATCAAGGCTGACTTCAAAGTGCCTGAGAAGCGGTACGTACACGGAGTTTTCTGTCTGCCTTGCTCCAGAAAGAAAAGTAAAAGAAGCATGATGGTGATGGAAAATAGATTCGTCTCTTTTTTGGCGTCATCCACGCGCGTGCTCTCATAACCTTGCCTGCCGAAAGAGGCCATTACTAACTCGACTTGGCAGATTCTGGTATGTCAAACTCTACGCCCTTACGGAAGCCAGAGACTTCGAAAGTCTGGAGGCCTTCTCGCGATCAAAGCGATCTCCGATCGGGTATGAACCTTTCGTCCGACATCTCGTGGAAAAGGGACACCAAAAGGAAGCCATTACCTACGTTGCCAAGTGCGATCCTCCGAGGCGCGCCGACCTGTACGTTGAATGTGGTGACTGGCGTCTAGCTGGGAAAGAGTGCAAAGACCGTGGTGACAAAGCAAAATTGGAGTGAGTGATTCCTAACTTGTTCTTCATCTTCCATGTAAACTTATCTTTCCTTGTAGGGAATTGCGGAAGAAGGCGCCTAACTCTTTGGTCGAACGCGAATTAGGACAAATTGTTAGCAGTATGAAGTGAACTTTGTTGAACTTTAACAAATCCTTTTATGATACCCCAAGGTGTCGCAGGTCTCGCAACACTTTAACATGCAATTTGTTTGTAATTATCTTCGAGCCACACGCATTAGACAGATTCAACTTGAATGGCCAGTAGATTGCGTCTGGTGAGGAACTGAGGAATCATACCCATTGGACCACAATAGGGTCAAAGGGCAATGTGATATCAGGAATAGTCTGAATTGAACAATTTCCAACGAAATGTGAGCGAAAGCAATACCTCAATGAGGAAAGAAAGTTCTGGGACCCACAAGCTCAGGTTCGGTAAGCACCTTTTTCAAGTTAGTAATAGCCTCTAATTGCTCACGGACCTATGATCGAGTACTTAGCTGGGTTCCATTCCAAATCGGATATCTCTCCTTGTGGTCATAGGTCACCAGCATCTAGATCTACTACTAATCAAATAGCACTAGATGATTAATTTTCAGGGTACACAACCAGAAAAGACCTAGGTAAGCCTGGACATGAGAAAAAAAGGGAGTTCCAGATGTTGAGAATTGTAGTCAATTCGGGTATTGAAATTCAATCAAGAATACTTTGAACTCTGCTTGCAAGGACAGGAAAATACAATGAAATCACTCGGCGGCCAGCATGAGATGTTGCCCTGGCACTGTAAGTGCCGACTACACGTACTATGGCGTTGTGATTTCAGTCGACCAACATGGGCTTGGTTAAGAAGAGGTGAGATTGGATCAAAAATTCCATCAACTGTCGAGATTTTCTTGCTGGGTTGAAATATGTAAGCAGACTTGTGCAAACTTACTTTGAACTCTTGTTGAACTCACTTTTCGTCCAGCCGAACGGTGGTTAGAGGCATGATCCAATCAACAGTGCGCGGCAACAACCGAGGCTATCTTGCGCCAACATCTCCTTTTCTGGCCAGACCACCCAGCGATCCAATCTGACTGCTACGCCTGCAGAAGATATCGAATAATAGTAGTCTTGAGATCTGGTAGGGTGCAGAGGGGGCTCCTCATCCTGAGCGGATCAAGACGCCACCGTCGAGGGAAATCTGATAAAGTTCAGGACATGGCACATGGCCAACGCATGGCAGTGCATTCTCAACACGTTTCCGAGGGACTTATTTACATTGGCAGCTATGCGTCGATTCTGCGATTATTCGGCTTGCTAGCAGACATGTGCTTAATGCTTGCGCCATTACAAAGTATCTCCACGCGACCCACGGTTAGGCAAGGTAAAGCCTTGTCGTAAACCTTATACACCTCGATGGCGACTTGCAAATAATACAAGTTCCTTACTTCCATATCTTGAACGAGCATCGTTATCAACTGCACTTATATTTCTTCGAATCCTATTGTATTCGACTTGGACCTAGGAGTCCAGAATCCGGAGGACCCGAGTGAACGCTCGCATCGATGAGCTGAGTCTCTGCCTTCTAATCTTTCTGTATATTACGGCAGAGATACAATGTGCTTGCAACTCCTGGGGACCGAAACGGGTCGATGACCTGGAATCGCCGTCATAGAAGACATCATATCATCTCTTTACTGACTCTCCTGGTCCGAAGTACAAGAATATGCTACTATCCGTGTACACTCTTCTGCACTAAAATATCAGCTACTATACGAATACACACCAATACGCTTTTATAACTGAGTGAATCTCGCTGAAAAGTGGAGTCTGTCATGCAGGAGAATCAAAGCGTTATCAAACATCATGGGCCCATTTTCCACCTGCCCAACGCAGAAGATCGTCGTATGGAAGGCACATCATTCATCCTCCCGTATAAAATGGCCGGAGGTCCTATGTGTTGGTTTGCCCGGTGGGAAATATGAGCCAGCTCAACTCATCATCGGCCCTTCACGGCGGCACAGACGCTTTGCTCTGCCCAGACCAAGCAGGAACTCTAGACAAGACGAATGGGCTATATTTTGCCAAATCCAGACATTTCAACCCCAGCGATCCTGAGGACCATTTCCGCAACCACTCTAGCACGTATACTGACGGATGGGAAGTTCCTCAGACAACGATAGCCAACCAGGCTCATTTACCAGGAGGGCCCTCCCCGGAAGACACAATTCCTGTCTCCACCGCCTTCCGTCTGGACACCATTCCAACTCCAAATACGCTCTTCATATCCTCTGATGGAGTTGCGTTTTATGTACACGACCAATCCATCTTAAAACACTGTCCAGATGCGTTTGAGCAGTACCTCTCGGCGCCATTGCAACATCCGCGGTTCCGGGAGATCCCTATTTACCTTGACGCTTCCAGCGCAGAGGTCAACATCATTTTGCACGCGCTGTACGGGACATCACCCGCCATAAACTCACCCGACACCCCAACGCTTATCAATTCAGTCGACCGCATGCCGACTTATGGGATCTCACCTCAAACGCTCATACACTCCTTGGCACCCCTATATAGTCTCCTCCTTGCACATGCGCCGCTCCGCCCACTCGAAATCTATGCCCTTGCCGCTCATCATGACATAGCTTCCCTAGCGGTCAGTGCCTCAACCCATCTCCTGGCATACGACTTGACTACCATGTCAGACGACATGGCTCAGCGGATGGGTGCGATCTATTTGAAGAAAATACTGACACTTCAAATAGACCGACAAAAGTCCTTGAAGCAAATTCTATTGCATCCGCCTCATCCGCACCCGCCTACAGATGAATGTGGGTTGAAGGACCAAGGCAAGCTCACCCGCACATGGGCACTTGTGAGTGCTTACTTCGTCTGGGATGCACAGCCTGGTTTGTGCCTGCATTCGTTCTGTAGGGTGATCAACTTCACTGCTTTGCTTTTGACAGATTTGTCTTCCAATCGTATTAGACAAGCAATAGAATCAGTGGCTGAACACATTTCTTGCGAACTGTGCCGGCAAGTGTTGGCGAAGAAGATTAAAGATGCGGTAGTCCAGTGGGCGACAGTCAAGGTAAATTGTTTCGTATTCATGAGAGGAGGTGAAGAACGGCGACTTCAACTCATCACAATACGCCGAGTACCGCAGCGCCGAAAGAGCTACCCACACCAAGTTTATTTGCCATTTGGAAATCAGGTGAAGGCAACTTTTACTCACATATCGTCTCTCCAGCGCACGATTTGACACTCTAGGCAATATCAGCTAGGAGCTATTTTGCTCGTAGACGGAGAGACCCGTTGTAACATCCAAACAGGTAGAACTTTGCCTGCTTGTTGTCTGTAGACATTTTCCCAAAATAAAGCATTGGCTCAGAGCGAAGGTATTCAGAGGCGCGGAAAATTCAACAAGGATATAGAGCAGCATAGGTAGGATTAAGGACTCTTGGTGTGCCTTGAAAAAGAAGGAGGACGCAAAGACTTTGAAGCTCCTCGCCACCTTCAAGCTGAAACTCTGATCAACGAATTCTCGTCGGACACTCAGATTGTGCATCCGAGCCTGCAGAAGAACAGCTACTAGCTAGAAGATGTAGTGCCAAGATCGAGACGTCGACGAGTACGCACATTTGATATTGATCGTCTGAAAATGGGGGTGGGCAACGCCTGATCGGAAAGTGTGATGTTTGTCCTTT
>NHYE01005374.1:0-25408 GCA_002938385.1 Gymnopilus dilepis | reverse complement strand
ATGAGGGGAGAGGGAATAGAAATACCGACGCAGTACACACTGCACTTGGATGAGCGATAAAAATAGAATCTTATGAATGTCAGCTCAGTATTTGCCGTTTTTCATCTGCAGCTTATCCGTCCCCTCAATTTTGATTCCAGATTCCGAATCTCCTATAAAATGCGAATCCAACGATGTAAAAATGTCGCCAATATTCCGAGTAGAACATACTTAAATTTTGCCTTGAAATTTTCTATCACTTCCTTGATCATGTTCGCACCAAGCTTCAAGTTGTAGAAGTGATTTATTCGGAAAACAATCATCCCCCAGATCTTTCGTTCGAATCTGAAATGTGCGAAATAGCTAAAAGAACGTCTCCTATGGCTTTTACCCAGCGCCTGTGGTCCTCGGAACCCTTTTCGACAACCAAACCCCAGTAAAATAAAGCTACAAGTACGCTGAACAATCCATTGAGCCCTGGCTTTCTCAGAACGCCCCAATCCCCTTCCGTGAGCGAGTACTGAATCTCCCCGGCAAAAACACGCCAGCCAGGTTGTAATGATGTCCACCACTTCTTGAACTTCAGCTCCACCTCCGCAACGTTGAAAGTCGGCCGCCACGTCGTCGAACGTCTGCGCTGGATCCACTCCCCGATGTACACCGGACGATCCTGAGTGCCGAGCTTTCCATTTTCCTTAAACTCGGCATCAACCTCGAACTTTGTCCATGCATGCAGCAGGGAGGACCACTCTGACCCCAGACTACCATCTTGGAGCATGAGGAGGGCATTCTCGAACCATTTGGGTGCGTCCGACGGAGGGGAGATGGTGTTCGTCGTTGGGGTAACGTTTGTAGATAGCACGGTTGTTGAAGCGCCAGACCTGCATCCTCGTTTAGCAGGTGGCTGGAATTCGGATGAGGACTCCGTCGAGCCTCGTTTGAGAGACGACCGAGTCGATCTGGTGAGGCTCGTGTCAGCTGGAGGGGAATCAGGATTGGAAGCAGCTGGCGTCGAGCTGGCATTAGTGAGTGTAGAGTCTGGACCAAGATATGTGGGGTCGGGATCAGCAGGCGGCGTTGGGTACGAAGAAGGTGGTGACAGATGACGAGTAGCTGGTGAACCTGACACTTCCGACGCCTTGGTGCCAGGAAACGCCGTGGTCTGGGAACGAGGGGGGGAACTTGTGCAAGAAGGTTGAAGTCCAGAGTCGTGAGGAACTGCCGATCCGTCGGCCATAGAGACGTCAGCCATAGAAGTCGTAGTTTGGGAAGGAGCTGGGGAACAGGTGAAAGAAGGCTGCACATGTGAGTCGTGAAGGCCTGCCGATCCGTCAGCCATGAGGACGTCAGCCATGGGGACGTCAGCCATGGGGACGTCAGCCTGCGAGTCCAATGCTCGAGGATTTCCTCCAGGAGCAGGACTCGCTCGAGGAGACAGTGGAGGAGTAGCCAGACGAGCACGGGGAGGTGTGGTGTGGAACGGAATTGATGGCATTGTTCGCGGGGGAGTTGCATACCGCGGCCTGGACTGCTCCTCATGATCTTCATGACGATCTTCGTCAGATATTGTCTTGAGGGGAGATGCAGCAATGCTGGGCGACTGATTGCCGGAGAGATTTGAAGGTGCAGAGAGAGGAGGGGGAGGAGGAGACGCAGATCGAGGAGGAGATGCAGAGCGGGGAGGAGATGCAGAGCGAGGAGGAGATGCAGAGCGAGGAGGGGATGCAGAGCGAGGAGGGGATGCAGAGCGAGGAGGGGATGTAGAGTCGTTGCTAGAACTGCAGTTTGGCGATATGTTTGAAGATGGAGGAGCAGATGCCATGGGTGAGCTGGTCGAGCTCCAAGCAGTCGCTGGTACAGGCGGTGAAGGTTCGAGGGCAGAAGTTTTGTTGGGGAATGTCGCGTCAGTGGGGTCAGAGCCTTCTGATGTGGCACGGCTTGAGCTGTGAAGTGGCATTTGCGAAGGATCGGACGTAGACGTGGAGGTAAAGTCATCCTGACCATCTTGTGACTCCATGTCATCGATGGTATCCAGGGTGGCGCCAGAACTCTCCAGCTCGTCGACGGAGAGTGCCACGAGACCTTCAGTTTCGACCAGCGCTCGAGCTCGACATTCCTCCGGAGCTGAAAGTAAGATATGAGCGACTAATTAAGGATTCTACGTGCTCGCAAACACTTACAGAAACATTTCTTGAGGAATCTTCCAAAGACAGGAACCCAGTATTTCTTGTAATCCGCCCGTTCTGCCCGCCCGAAGTTCATTTTAACTTCTCCAGGGGTCAAGCCGGCATGCACACTTCGAGAAACAAAAAAATAATAAGCAATGGCGAAATGCTACATTGGAGAATGCACTCTTACCTGATTATATTAAGTTGGCCGCCGTGAGCAGGCTCAGGACCGCCTCCAATGAGGGTCCAATTCCACCCAGTGCTTTCGGAAAGGGTGTCGATAAGTGGCTGGGTTACTCGAACTACACTCTGGATGCATCTAAATTGAATGAGCTGATGTGAATCAAAAAAGCAAGAAGTGAGAACGGCACACTTACATTTGACGATCCTCAGGCTTTGTCGAAGGACGGCTTTTGCGAAGACGCTCCCACTCTTCATTCGCCGCTATACTCTCCTCGTCAGCCTGTTTCTTCCATTTCTCTTGCTGGTCGAGGGGCAAAGCATTGAACATATCTCGTGCAACTTTATCTCTCAATGCCGCTAACCTGTCATTCGGGATACCCTGCGTCTTCGCGAGGTTTTTTACCCTGACTTCGATGTTGTGGCGCTGAGATTTCCGCCAGACATTGACCGCGGTCTTCTTACGCGGTCTCCCGGGATCCTTCCCCGCAAGCTGAAAGATAAGGTTGTTGTAAGGATTGGTAGGGCTAGCTTCCATGGGGTCGGTGTCTTGGTCCTTCATGTGCTGGTAGGCCATCCACCGTTTGATTTGCTGTTTCGAGGTCATAGTTAGAGAAAGAGATTCCGCACTCCGCGAAGATAAACAATATTAAATGTGATCACGTACCGCCTTCCGATATCTAATCAATTCGGCCCGTTTCTGAAGTTCCTTCACCCTCTTCTCGTACTCTTCTGCACTGAGTGACTCGCGATCTGGTTCCTCGGGATCGACGTCTGCAGCGTCGTCGTTTACACTGGCGAGATGCTCCTGAGAAGGTTCCTGGTCGTGATCAAGGTCAATCGGGTAGCGTTTGAAATATTTTCTTTGAATATCCGCCAGAGCGTCCGCGGCAAATCCACCAATGACCGCTTCCGCATAAGCAGCCTTTTGAGACAGCAAGAACTCCTTCCTTGAGCCGCGGAATGACCCAGGGTTCACCATCGCAACGTGGAGGTTCTCCCTGTGAAAGAAGTCGAGTAAAAGTAAGTCTTGCTAAGGTCAAACATGAAATGCGACTTACTTATGATGCTAGGGCTATGGATATGGCACCAGTCTGCGAAACGGAGACCTATGAGGAAGTCATCAACGATACAACGTATCTTGAAAAGGATCGGAAGTACCTTCAGCGGTTGAAGGCGAGGGGTCGAGGTCCGCTATGCAGAGGTGTTGTGCGGTTGTATGACGTTCGGAGAAGCGGGAACAATAAGGTAAGTCCAGAACATTGTTATACAGATCACAGAGTCTAGGATGGGGGGATTTCAGAGGTCGCTGGCCACGTCTGCAGCAGGATGGAGGGCGTGTCGAGTCTAAGGGTCTTTACTCTCGTAAATGATCGCCATGTTTCCTGGCCAGCGTATTTGCTAAACATTTCCCTTCCGGTCCGAGCTTCGGACTTCCCCGTTTATTGCTTTCCTTGTTCTCTGGCCGCCGTCCTTTCATTTGCGCCCAGCTAACCGAAATGACAGGATTCTTGGACGCGGAACCGACTGCCAAGCGTGCCACGTCCACGGTCCAACTTCCGGACCTTGCCCGTATTGGGATACTGAGGGCTTACACGTCATTGTCCAGCAGTCGCTTAGATATTCACCATGGGAGGTACCGACATTGGAAGGTTGTGCAACAAGAATTAGCATCGAAACACGTCTTCTAACGCCTCTCGCGATGTCAAAATGCCCATCAGACAATGCGGAGCCGTTCCGTCTCCCTGCAGATATGACATCCAAGTAAGAAAGTCTCTCACAATTGGTGTGTACACTCTTTGAGTTTCCAAATCGATACATGGCTCAATCGTGCCTTGACGCGTCCTTTATAAGGTTGCTTCATTCGTTGACGACCTTCAGCACCCCGTGTGTTTCTAGCGTCCTCAGCCTCCCGCTTTCTTGCTTGAAAAATGCCTCGCTTTCTCTCTCCTACAGCCATTGCTCACACCCGTGGTTCTGGCTCCTCAAGGCTTCGCAGTAAGCCTCGTTTTTCTTCCTTTAAATGCTTTATCTGACGACATCGAACGCAAGGTTCTCTCCGAGCCCTTTCCACCGCCCAGGACGAACATCGCGGTCCAAGGGATCATGCCAGGATGTGGAATTGGGACCATCCCGACGACATTGTCTGCCCTGGAGATCCCCACGCGGCATGGTACATCGTCAACGCGGACGGTCTACTTTTTCCTAGGACGCAAAGGTACGTTTGTTTATTAATTTGTGATTTTTTGCTGCTAATAAAACCACCGTACAGCGAGATACAGGCGTTCGACTTCTCCATCTACAACCGCGTTGAGATCACGCACAACCCGAGTTGGAGGGACGCCGTAGGGTTCTACCGCTCGTACTACCATGCTCGTCGCCGTCGCCTCGAGCTTTCCTCGTTTGACTTGGATCTGGGCTTCCCCCTTTCTTCGCCTTACCACACCGCACCTTCCACCCCCCTCACTCCTGCTTCGGAATCTGGCACCGTCTCTCCCCCTCTTCCTGCTGAGTCGGAGGAGCCCACTGAAGGCGACCCCCCTCCTCAATCGCGCTCCTTGCCAACTGCAGACGAGGATGACGAACTCGACCCGATGTCGCTCGCAATGCAGACTTGGTCAGACGTGAGGCTGCGCAGCCAACCTTGGGGCGGCGGCGAGTTGCGTCCCATCGAGGCTGGCTTCTGGACGTCCAATACGGCGACTGTCTGCGAAGCGATTGCCTCGCATGAGCTTGAGAGGGCTCGATCAGGACGTATCTCTCCTCAGTCTGCGAACCCCGCACGCCCGCCTTCTTTCCGTCGCCTCGAGATGGATTCTGAGTCGGAGGAGGGAGACGGTACCTCAGACAAGGCAACGGATGGCTCTGCAAGCCGAAGCACCAGTCAAGAGCTGGATAGCGACAGCGAGTCCGAGATGGACAACCAAGAGCGTGAGCGTCGCCGTGCCGGGAAATCCAAGTCAAGGAAGAGGTCCATCGAGGACGATGACGACGACAACGACAACGAGAGCGAGGAAAGCAACGATGACGACGACGGCGAAGATGACGGCTCCTGGGACGACGACGACAAGAAGCGGTACATAGTTCCCAGGAAAGCCAAGGAACCCAGGCGGGAAGACATGGTCAAGGTCGTCAAGAAATTGAAGTTACGAGGAGGACAAGCCGGCACCAAGATCATATGCTGGCGCCCCAAGGTGATCGTCCACGATTCCGAGACTGAGGGTCCTTCTTCTTACGGGGCTGGACCATCCTATCCTCGTCCCTCTTCGTCTCAGTCCGCTGCTGGGCCTTCAACTTCCGCAGTTCTTGACATGCCTTCTCCTGCTCCCCAACTTGGCTCCTCTTCCCGCTCGTCGACGCCTACTCCCGGTTCTTCGTCTCGGGCTGCAACTCCTCCAGAATCGTCGTCTCGTTCTCCGACGCCTGTGCCCCAGCCCTCCGGTTCTGCAGCAGGCGTCGCCAGCCCGTCCGATGCAGCTCCCCCTTCTCCTGCCAGTTCGGCTGCCTCTTCCACGGACGGTATGTTCGAGGACTACTCCCCGAAGGAAATAGCGCTCATTGATATTATCTTGAAGAAGTTGACTTGATCCTAAGGCGGTTACATCGGCAAGGACCTTACTTGGACTGAGCTGCTTCTGGACGACCTTTGCATCCCTCAAGGTATTTTCGACACTCTCTCGGACATTCGTATACTTCTATGCACCCTCCTTTGCCCCATATGCCCACTGTCTTTATCCCTCTTTTTCTCTCGCACTTTAGACAACATGTTTCTCTCGGACTCGCCTTTGTATTTAGGTAGTAAAACTTGAATACAATAATGTTATATTGCCATGCACTCTCAGTCTGTTGAATCACCTGTAGCGGCTGTCCCATCATTGTGATCATGGGAACTTACCCAAACATCAAACAGCTTCAGGATGGCAAGTTGGCCATGGCCAACTCACCACCAACTCACCTTCGAAGGCATCATCAAAAATCTATATTCATTATGTAATTAAAAAAAGAGTCCGAAAAACAAAGTAATATCATTAAAACCGCGAGATAACAAAACGAAAACAAGGCAGCTCCCTAAACGACAAGAGCCATCAACGATAGGTGTAGACGGCAAGTGTGAATGGCGGGTGCAGCACCGCAAACGAGTAGACGGCGGGGAAGGGCATCAATGACGTACGTGGAAAGCATAATGGCGCGCGGGAGTGACAAGAGATAGGTACACATGGCGGGCGCAGCGAAGATGGCATAGACGGCGGGGAGGGTATCAATGACGTTCGTGGAAAGCATAACAACGTGCGGGAGGGCGTAGCCGGCGATCAACGCGCGGAGACTTGCTGACCACGCGTGCTGAATGTGCGAGTGAGACCTGCTCAGCAGTAGGCACGACGAGCGGGAAGGCAAAGCGGACGGACATGCGGTGTCAACACCGACGAGAGCGGAGCAGACAAGTGGGCGAGGCCTGCTCAAAAGGTGGACATAAGGCAACGTGAGGCAAGGCAAAGGGTCGAGGCTGGCTTGGTGGGCATGATAAGGCGGCATAGAACTTGCGCGAAAGTGCTGTGGGTGTATAAGGCGTCGAGGAGGCGTGATATCACGGGCGTGATTGACAAAAGTGCGCGAAAGTCGAGTGAGAAAGGGTGGGATCTGCCTCGACAACGTACAAGGCTGGTGTAAATGAAGGGAGAGCGAAGGAGCTGGTGACGTGGCAGGAGGTCAATGGGATGTAAAAAATCAGCTGAAGGGGGAAGAGAAGTACTATTGACTTAGACTATGGTCAGGGGAAAAGTGGGCACAAGACGATATGACACAATATGCAGAGCTCGTAGAAGTGACAAAAAAGCCTGCAAAGCTGGAGGAGCGGGGGCAGATAAGATGAGAAGGATTAGATGAGGGACAAAATGGCGTAGACGGTATGGAAGGCATTAAAGGGCAATAAGATCAGAAAGAGCTGGAAAAGATATACGGCAAGTAAGAAATCCATGGTCAAAATATGTTAACAAATAATGAATAAAGATTATAGTTGAAGCGAAAAAATAATGAATGAATGAAAGATAATATCCTACTCAAATAAGCGGCACTGGATTCAGAACATACGGATGGAAAAGACATGTGAAGGCGGGCGGCGCACCGAGAGCGAGGTAGACGTGGCAAACAGAACGAAGCTCTGGAGCGGAAATGGGAGGACGCGACTGACATATTCAGTCAATGCAAAAACTTCATGACATGAACCAAAGACTTACCATTAATAGATATAGCTCCCGCAGAGCTGCGTCAACACCCAATACACATCTTCCACAGCCGACGACCAGGATGCTGAGGTGCGCCACTTCGTCCCAAGCCCAAGGCCCCAAAAGTACAGTGCTGCGACGACGGTGGGGAAGCCGTTGACACCAGGAACATCAAGCTTGTCCCAGGCACCCCGGACTTGCTGAGGAGCATCTCCATCAGAGATCGACCTCCAATCGGGCTGAAGATTTGCCCACCACTGCCAGAAGTCCCGTTGAAAGTCGTCGATGTCGATCTGGGGTTTGTAAGAGGGAGATCTCGCGCGTTTGATCCAATCAGCGAGAGCTGACGGACGGAAAGTGGATTTGAACTTGGTTGAGCCTTGGAAACCACGGATCTTCTCGAAGCGAATCCATTCTGCAGTCATCAACTGCCAACGACGGTCCCAGCACGCTGACGTGAGCATCGACAGCGTGTTCCTTATACCAGAGTCGCAATCAACAGGAAGTTGGGATTTGAGATAGGCGGCAGAAAGATGTTCAGGATTGAACAGTGAATAAGTCTTCGCTGCTGGTG
Organism: Gymnopilus dilepis; assembly: GCA_002938385.1. NCBI lineage: Eukaryota > Fungi > Basidiomycota > Agaricomycetes > Agaricales > Galerinaceae > Gymnopilus > Gymnopilus dilepis. Next base: position 17,285 of record NHYE01005374.1, on the reverse strand, counting down.
TCGATGAAGGTGCAGCTTCTGCGGGTTGAGACGCCACCCTAACCTCATTGGTCTTGCGACGCTTCGGAATGGGAGCTTCCTCAGCCGATACAGCCTTCCTCTTCTTCTGACCCACGTTCTCCTTCTCCAACCACTCACGGACCTTCGAATGGTCAGACTGCTTCTTCGGAAGACGATGTTTGGCGTGCTGGGGGCTTCTCGGAATGTTGACGCGACGCGACGCGTTTGCCAGTGGGCGGGTAAGCTGGAAAGGGAACATGGGGATGGGGCGCATAGGGAACGTCTTGCGCTGAGCCTGTACAGCGGTGCGTCCGACGCCCTTCGCAATAGCTGCAGCAACCCTGTTAGGGCAAGGAGAAGATGGCAATCCAGATGTATGGGAAGGACTCGTTACGAAAGGCGGTGACGACACCCCAGCACCTGGTGCAGCAGAGGGGGACTCAGGTGAGCGACGCGCGGGCGAGGGTAATGCAGGAGATAGAGGTGGTATGCTGCTGCGGAAGTGGGTCGGATTGCTTGGGAAGGTTGGGGACGACGAGCGTTGTTCGACGTTGGTCAACGAGCGACGCGGGGGCGAAAGTATTGCAGGAGATTGAGGAGCAATGCTGCTGCGGAAGTGGGTCGGATTGCTTGGGAAGGTTGGGGAAGACGAGCGTTGTTCACCATTGGCCAACGAGCGACGTGCGGGCGAGATCATCGCAGGAGATTGAGGAGCGATGCTGTAACGGAAATGAGATGGATTGCTTGGGAAGGTTGGGGACGGCGAGCGTTGTCCACCATCAGCCAGTGGCGGAGCATGGGGATTGGTCTGTTCGCGATTCAGGCGGTCGTTGTCAGAGCCATGAACGACTCCCTGCTCCTTTTCCCTCTGCAGTCTGACTGCATCCTCTTGGCGAAGTTCGTCAGGCGCACCCGTAGCGGCTTCCTTGGCATGTTCCCTATCCACCTGCCCTGACTGCTCAGGGCGCACACTCGACTCCTTCGACGGCGCTGAGGTTGGTGGGGGACCATAATTTTCGCCCGTAGCACTCGTATATGAGACTTGACTGGGGTCCAAGCCATTGAGTAGGCTGTGAGTGCCTGATATGAGTGCACTCGCTCGGCAGTCCTCCAAAGCTGATTGAGAGTCGTCAGCCTGAGAAGTAGAAGTGCAAAAAATCGAAACTTACTATAGCATTTGCGCAAAAAGTCCGAGAACGCAGGGAGCACTTGATTGTGGTACTTGTCGTGCTCAGCTTGAGGGAAGGTGTTATTCACGGCCCCCTTGGTGCCTCCAGACGCAAGGCTAGAGAATGAGTGGGTAAGATTACGGGAGTCAAGAAAAATCAGATAAGCGATCAGATAACACCCACCCAACGATGTTTAGTCGACCGCCAGCTGCGGGTTCCGGTCCACCAGCGAGCAAAACGATCCGCCAACCCGTATGCTCAGCAAACAAGTCGAGGAGAGATTGCATGAAGGGGGCTATGTTATTGATGCAGCTGAGGGCATTGTCAAGACGGAGACGAAGAGAGTGGCAGTGTGACTCACACTTGTCGTGACTCGGGTGCAGTTGAAGCTGGACCTTGTAAAGCGTCATCCCATTTCTTGATAATCTCCTTGTGTTCTTCCTCTGCCATTTGAGCGAACGCCTTCTGCACCTCTTTGCTTTTCTGCTTGAAGAGATCTTGAGCTACTCGTGCACGCAATTTCAGGTTCATGCCGGTGTGACCATTCGCAGCGACGGCGTAGGCTTTGTCGACGGCTTCCTTATGGTGCTTGGCCCATGTGTTGTAGTCAGTGGACTTCCGCGGGCGGACTGGAGGCCTTCCCAGCAAACGCAGGGTAAGGATCGTCATCGGGTCGTTTAAATCGTGTTCCTTGTTCTGCTTCAAAGCAGGCTTCGCTTCGGGCTTGCCTGTCTCGTCTTTGTCCTTGCGTGTTGCAAACCACTGAGCGATTTGCTACAGAAAAGGTACGTCAGCACTGCCATTCTCGAAATGGGTATCAAGTTCCCTGGACCGAATAGCCATGATCGACGTCATCTCGGGGCTCCTCGGCATCACAAAGTCACCAGGATAAGCCCAGGAAAAACACCATATATAGCCAACCTCGCCAACGTCGTAGGTGGAAGATTTGAATGTAATAACATACCTTTTTACGAGTCTCTATAAGTTTGGTCTCATCATCAAATTCCTTGAGAAGACGATAGTAACGGGTTTGGTCCTCAGGCATTTCTGTCGCATCAGGGGCCACGCGCTCCTGGTCAGGCGAGGTGTCGTCGACTTCCGCTAGGAATTCCGGGGTCGGTTCCTGGTCGTCTGGAAGGTTCAGCGGAAAGCGCTTTAGGAAACGCCTAAGAACATCCATGAGGAAGTCGGTCTTCGTTCCGTCGATGAAAGCTTTCTTATATTTCTCGAGCTCGCCCTCGAGAAAAGCTTTACGAAGGCCAGTGAAACGTTCGCGGCCAGGCATCGAAAAAGGAACTTGGTGGTAAGAGTGTAGAAGGACAAGGCTACGGACTCCTCTCAAGGTGAGGCAAATTCGAAGACGTAGCAAGAGACTGGCGCTCTTTATTTATACAGTCTTTGCTGGCAAGGGTTGTTTGCCCAGATGTGTTACGATCTCCGCTCCCCAGCGATCGTCGTGCCCACACACCGTATTCCGGATTGGGATAACGCCGCCTAGGCCTCAAATCGAACCGAATAGTGGGTATACACCCGGCTTTCTTCCTTCTACAGGTATGGCAATCTGTATTTGTTTTCCGCTGCCGTGTCAGTGCTTTAACACGACGTCTACAAGAGAAATGTGTCGATTCTCTAGGGATGGAGGGATAGAATATATCAATGGAAATGTGGAATTCGAGAACTTGGATGACTCCATTGGCTTGGTACGTGCCTTCTTTCTCTCACGAAATCGCTAGAAGATCTTACGTGTTGACAAAATCACCCGATTTTGAAGCAATACAGCAAGCAAGCAAGCCCCTTTACGTAGGCTTCAAATCGTCGAGTCCCTCTATTCTTCAACATCTTTCCGACACTCAAATCCAAGTAACGGCGCAGAGGCGGCCTTGCACCCCTAAAAAGTGAGCTTCAGCATCTTGTTTTATCAGTGGAATGCTGTACAATGCACGCTTAATTCCGTCGACGCCCATGTTTGTCTTATTATCCCATCTCGTCGGAGGCTTCCGTGAATAGTCTAGTCACTTATCGACATCGGAAAACCCACCCGAAATTTCAGGGTGGCAACATTCTGGACTTTGCCGCAAGCCCCATGGCAAACGACTATAAAGTCGCTTTATTTCGACCCCCCTTCCTTAGGGTTCTCTTACCTCTTGAAATCCTTACTACAACTTCGCACTCTACCTGAACAATGCCTGTCGAGCATTCGAGTCCCCGTCTTCGCGTCGTTGGTACGTCCTCCCCCCTTTCCTGAATTCAGAAGACTCATGTTCGCCAACACGTTGCAGGCGGTGTCCAAGGAGGAACCCTCCGTCCTCCCACCAACCCTCGCCTTGTAACTACGACGACGACTACCTCTCGCCGCACTTCGACCTCCATCGAGGTCGAGACTGTTATAAGGACCCTCGCCTACTTCGACTTGTCCTCGGCCACTCCCACTCCCACCAACCTGCCCGGCGTGGTTGATGTCAGCGACACCGAAAGCGAGTGCGGAAGCGATAACGAAGTCGAAGAGGTCGATGACGAAGGCCCAGCTCTCGACGGTGCCGACGTGCCTACGACTCCTCCTCCCTCCTACACGTCCACCGGTCCTAGAATGGTCAAACGTTACTTGCCCACTCCACCCAACGCCCTGCCTGTCTTTACGGGGCCTTGCTTCCTCCTGGCCCGTGCGCAAGAGACTGGCATTTGCAAGACGGCGTAAGTTACTCGATCGCTACTCAATTCTTCGACTTACTCATTCGTCATTAGTCGAGAACTTGAGATGCGCATCGCTGGGCTCGGGCGTCGAGCAGTGTGGGAACGTCGGGAAAGCCGCGAAGACGCCGTCAGGCTCTACACCGCGTTGTACGATGCCGATCTTCTGTCTGCGGAGCCTGTCGAACGCGGCCCCTTCTGTAACAATCCTTGCGAATGGGTTCCCGCTTTAGATCGCCCCATTCGTTTTCGTCACCCCGACCGCGGCTTCTGGCCGATTCCCGACGATCTGACGCGCCCTGCGGGGATGTACAAATTTTATCTCGTCAAGAAAGGTGAAGAGGTCGGCATCTTTGGGTCATGGTAAGTATTTACATTTCAAAATATTATAAGTCTAATGATTGTTGTCGTCTATAGGGCCGAAACGTCTGCGAGGGTTGACGCTCTTCGAGGCGTCAAGGGTGGGGCGGAGTGGAAGAGGTATAAGACGTGGTGGGGTGCCTTCAGCGCGTATAAGCGAGCCTTTTACAAAGGCGAGTTGTCTGCTACTCCTCGCATCGGGGGCCCCTTCGACAAACATGCCAACTAGGCACACCGCTCGTCTTCGTAGATCCTCGCCTTGTATCGTAGCTTCGAGTCCCCATATGCAATAGATCGCGTGTCCGTCCTTCCTTTTTGGCGTTGTGTCAGAGTCTGAGATGAGAAAATGCCGTTCCAGGGTCAATACGTGCGATTTACAACCCCTTATAGATAGATTCTATGGTCAGCTGTGATTTGGAGGCCCCTTGTGTTTCCAAAAATGATAGCCACTGGTCATAGGCGCATAGGCGTCTGACCGTCGCGTCGTCAGAGAGTCTGTTTGCTATTTTTATCGCGACGCGCGTATTAATAGCCTAGTCTACATAAAAGGTAAGGTTAGTTCTCGCGTCGGCCGACGTCCTCTGTTACAATTTCGGGTTCGACATGACGATGAGCAAGGGCGGCTGCTCGTTGTACACCGCCCCATGCTGACGACAAGAAGTCGACTTCGAGATACACAGTCCTCCCTCTTGATTAGTACCGAAGTATCTGTGGGTTGGACTCCCAAACTAGCTTTATGTTATGGCGAATGCACTTCGCCCTATGTTGCGCCCACTGCGTTACAGTCAGTGACTAGAGGTCTCTTCATCGCCAGCGACGATGAGCTAAAACCCCGACGGATGATAAGGTGGCATCCTCACACGGCTGACCGTGATTACGTGGCTGAGACCTCACGTGAATTCTCGGGGGCAATTGAAAGCCTAGATCCCACGTTGGCCAGAGCCCCCACAATCTTGCGCTCGACGGGACAACGAGCAGCCTGACGACGAGCAAGCCTGGCTGCTCGTTGTGCTCGCCCCGTCCCGATGACATTGAAGATGCAAAGGTCCTCGCCTCAAGTAGCATTAAATTGTCTGTGTGAACTTTGCTCACGCGCTCTATTGCACATCGAGCATATATCTGCCGTCTTTAAGCCCTCCAAGTTGCCGTCACTGAGGGGCGTCTCTTCATCACCACCGACGGTCAGCTCTGGTCCCAACAGATGATGAGCTGGCCATCTTCATCTTTACATGATCATCATTACATGTCTGAGGCCCGCGTGAATTCTCGGGGATCGGAAAAATGCGAGGCGATCAATAATTAATGATGCGACCGTAATTTAATTAGAATAGAGTAATACCATGCTCCCAACCCCACGAAAACGGCTACGATGGGTACAATGAAGGAAATAAAAGAGCGGCTCAGGAATTACATGTTAGAAGAGGGCTGGGCGCAATACTGGATCTCTCTTGAGATTGTGAGTGTCTTCCCATTCGCGCCTAGGAAACGATGTTAATTGAACGCCAAATTAAATTGCACCAACTTACTGGTACCAATAACGCTCCCAAGCTTTCACTCGGATCTTTATCCGGTTGGCTTCTCGGTATTTAGCGGCAGCTTCTCTGTGCCGAGACAATCGTTCTTGGGTCTCTTCCGGGGTCTCACTCTCCAAGCGGTGTTGCTTAGCCCTGATCAAAAAAATTGCCAGCTCATCCCTGCATGTAAGGATCGAGAGGGTATACGTACCTCGCCGCTCTTTCACGGGCCTTCGCCCTAAGCAGTGCTTTGTTTCTTAAATTAAGGTTTAATGACTACGATGCTTTTTGGGGACTCGATGTCGAACCTGGGAACTTACGCTTCGTAATACTTCCTCCATGGTTTTTTCTTCCCGGCCTCTTGATCCTGTCCCTCCTCACTCGAGCTCGAGCCAGCGCGGTTCGTCTCTGCGTGATGTTGTGTGACTGGTGTCATAACTAGGCGGACAAAGATAGGTCAACAAGCCAAAGAGTGTAGCTCCGACGCGACTCACCCAATACACTTGTCTCCTCGACTACTGTTAGGAAGAATTGAAGTGGAACCATTTGGGAAAAGTAGGAGAGGGGGGAGTGTACACAAAGTTCCTGATGATTTCGTCAATTTTCCCAAGGATCCGCTCTCGGGCCTTCCTACGAATTTTATACAATATACCGGAGGTACTCCGGCCGAAGACGGACAATGTGCCATAGATAAGATCTTAGCTAGTCGTGACAGTGACTCGGAGCAGCTTCAGCGGAACAGTGTCATTAGCCGATCAGTTATCAGTTATCTGAAGGGGATCATTCCGAGTGCGAGCTCGCCTTGACGCCTTGTTGGCGCCCTTCAAAAAGATCCTAACGCAGACATTTGGAAATTTTCGCTGATCAGATATAATGGGTCTTGTTACGATCTCTAGTCACCTACTTGAACCGCCATGTGAAGCAGAAACGAGGAAGCTAGAGTGTTTTTGGGAAAAATTAAGGTGCATTAACACAAATCCATTCGGCGTCTGTCTGTGGCATGCACGTACTCGTTTGTTGAAATGCCCTGGCCAGATTTTACTCCTCTATGGATTGTCATTAAAGATCAGTAGACGCTCGTGTACTGTTTTGTTCCCTGGTGTCATTTTTCGCACTGACGTCCATATGTGCTTGTCGCTCGAAAACTAGTTTCACGGCGGAATTCCTGACCTCTCAAGACTCATCTTCTACTCTTCTCGCACCACACAACAACTATTACCTATTTATCTCACTCCATTTTTCAATGATTTAGCTCTTTAAGCGAATTGGAAAAAAGGACTTAGGTCGTCTTTTTTGCAATCTCTCTCATGCTGAACTACTTCACCGTCGACTGGTCTGGCTCCGATATCTTCGATGCTTTCACATCCTCCGTAATTAACTATATAATAGTCAATGAGCATTGATGATGTGAAAAGAGAGGAGGCGTACTCCTCCATAGTTAGGCGCCACTATGCAAAATTCAACTGGTTAGCCTATCTACACCGGCACAACACATCTATCCGTACAGCAGCGTACCATCATTTTGAAATATTCTTCTAAAGTTGTTGGCAAACTCTTTCGACCAGGTAGCTAGACGGTGCGTAGTACAATTGCGAGCTCACCACTACTCCGATAACAGTCCGGATGGTCCCCTATTTAACTTTGTGAAGATCTTGCTGCTGGGCCGTTTACCGAAGTTGTCCAGCAAGGTTGTCACGATCAGAATTAGTCCAAAGGTTCTCGAGGACAGCTCTGGTCATTACATGCTATATCTTTAGGAGTATCCAGATCAGAAAACGCCTTAGTAGGAAGGCAGTTGAAACTTCGGACCGCCATATATACTTAACATCACAGCAGGGTGTACTAGGAAGGTCATTTTCAGACTGGGACTCCATGTTTTACTGATCAAAGAAGTCGGCAAGCTGAACAAGCCTACTTATCCCAAAGACGAAGACTTACAGTCGCCTTTCTCTGTCTTAAAAGATAAGATAACGACTCCAGACCACCACGTTCTTGTTACGTAAGTCACATTAGCAACGCGGTGACACTCATCCCCACCCCCGTCTCGCACTCATCATGGACGTTGTTGGGGTTCGTAAGGTGAATCTCGATCTTTCAGAATCACGGATTAGATGTCTTACAACTGCTTAGATATAGTGGAGATTTGCTTGCTCCAAGTCTTTCGTATGGGCCCGTCAACGATCGAAAGTACTTGGCTGCGTGAGGTTCTTTCTGTACTCTTTTTTGACCTGTGTTTCTGAAGTTCCGTTCAGATGTATCAGTGTCCGCAACTCTTTGGATCCAAGAACCCATAACGGCGCCGCTCCCGGCGTTGTACTTGCAATCAAGCCGTCTTCTACATGTCGGGACGAGGATGCAGGGTTGCTCCGCTCTGTCGACTGTATCGCTCGACTGTAATCCCCGGTTCTCGAGAACGAACTGTACGAAAGGCAAACGTTATACCGATGTCGACGCGTGGAGGACCAGCTTTTCCATCCATCCCCCTTGCTTTGGTCCAGTCGCATCCAAAGGACCGCAGTTGAGAGGGAGAGGTAAGCATCTGCATAGCCCACGAGCAGTTCGAATACTCACTCTTTTCTCCCGTAGGTAAACTGTCATCATCTGCCACAGTCACCCCTGTCTCATGTCGCAGTGTGCTCTGTTTGAAAGGCGTCCGATCCCCATCCTGGTCGAGCTGAGAGCCTACTCAGTTGCCCGAGTTTTTCAAAGCTCGCTCATGTTGGAGGAGATGGTGTGAATCCTTCCACCGCCCGTGCTTCTGGAGGCGGCTAGTGCTTAGCTCTTAGCAGGCTGCTCCCAGGCCCAGGGTCATCCAGGAAGAGGATGAGCACCGCGCCAGCGATCGAATGTTGTGCTCTCACACTCGTCAGGCCTAGCAGGTTGGTCCTGCAGGTGCAGTGGGTCCACAGCGCCGCCGAGGACGTGATGCGGAATTGTGTCAAAGGGCTTCTCCCAGGATCGCTTCATTATCCTTCCGGGTTGCATGTTCGTTTGCGTAGTCAGCGCGCCCGAAAAGTCTAGGCGAGTTTGGGGGCGGGAGTGTAGAATGGCATGTCTCGCTCGGTTTGGGCAGTCTGGATCTCTCGACTGTCGTCGGTGGAGGCCAAGGGTTCATTGTGTGGTGGCGGCAGGACGGAGAAGGTGTTCGTGATATAAGACTCTTCGCGGTTGGAACCTGGTTTGATTTCTGGGAGCACGTCCAGGTTTATCGATTCTTCACATCATCATTCGGTCTCTAGGAATGCCATGCAATAATTGACACACAACAACGGCTCGACAATCTGCTCTTCAACTCACCGTCCCTGTGGGCTCTCTGCAATGTCTAGGTCCCCTCAATGTTTCGATAGGAAGTGTCGAGACAGCGGTCTTGCAAGGGGGCACATGCAACCTTCCGCGACTTCACTCCAATTGCACGGAAACACGTCATATTCCGATTCATGCTTTGCATGACATCAATTGCGCACATATTACGACTTCAATTATAAAATGGCTCGATTTTGCCTTTCTGGCTACAACAACTTCTCTTCCATCTTGAAACGGACGCTTCTTTTCTCTTTCGGGGCTTGGGCACTGTCTGGCTTGTCATCCTTTGTCCTCTGTCGGTGTCGAGGAAAGGTGGCGAGAAGGTGGCGTCTCTCTGCCTGTCTACTTCTCACCATTCCACGACTGTATATGATCTCACACTCTCCGCCCGTTTTATCCTTTTTCGTCGTTTCAATTGACGTTTGGATGCCTTGCTGTCCCGACAATCTCCTCTTTTCATCCCCTCTTATGTATATCTGAGCCAGGTTTGTTCGTCACCCCACACAGGTCCTTTCGACCTTTCTCCTGCCCTCCGAGGAGTCTGCCCCTTCGATATCTGTCCTGGTGACATGATCGAAAGGATATCGGGTGTTCATGCGTTCTCAGGTGCCTTTGGAGCGTCATCGGATTGATTGAAGCCAGCAGAGACGACATGAGATTGCCTGCGTGCACGGGAAACTTTATACAGAGGTAAGCGGTATGGTGTATGATTGATGGGAAGAAACTGACAAACCTGATCCATAGGTTACCTCGCCGTCCTCCGTTAGCCCAGCTAGCCCAGCAGCATCATGCTCGCCGCCAGCAGTACCATGCTCGCCGCCAGCAGCACCATGCTCGCCGCCAGCAACGTTGTGCACGCGTTCAGCAACTTCAGCGTACGCCATCACTCGTGTAGCTGCTTCCTACAGGCTACTACTGGTCGAAAGGTGGATCATCTATGTCCTATTTGCCAGGTGAAAGGAGAGGTTTCAAGTCGAAGGGCGCCATCAGAGACGATCACAATACTTCGCGCGGGTGGTCCTAACAACCGTGAATGATGATGATTGTGCAATAGAAAGAATTTGACGTACTTACCTGAAGAACAGATCTCCTCTGACTTGTTAGCTTCTCCTAACAGGGTCCTGAGTAGGCTCCTTGAGTAATCGAGAACGCTACACTACGAGCAAGTTGCGCCAAGACTAAGTGATTGCAAAGTCGGATACAGCTCACAGACGGCAGGGAACAATACTGTTCTGTTATAGGTCAAGGTTGGTCGTGAAAGTCTTTTACCAGCGTACTTTGAATAACTGTACCGATGTAGGCATCCTGGGCTATGTCATCGACGCTGTTACGAAAGTCTGAAATCTGAAAGGCAATATTTTGCCACTATTCTCGCCTCAGCTACCCCTGTAGGACGTATTATGACAAGGAGTCAAGTACCTGGTTGGCTGGCCATTAGATTATCAGACGGCATACGGCCTTTTCATCAATTCCACCATGAGTCCTCATCCCACCAGTCTCTTTCGACGCCAACGTCTCGTACTTATCGAGCGGCCGACGATTTATCCTGTATCCTTCAACCTCTAGGTCGACCAGTGCCTTAAGCTATCGATGGCGTTTTGTACGCGGTACTCGCCAATTCAAGATTTCGTCGACTTCAGCAACTATTTCATAGTCTGGATCAAGTCGCCATGTCGCCTCCACCTCAAGGATCGCTCGTCAGGTGTAGGAGTCTTCGTCTCCGATACCAAAGGGTGATAAACTTAGGGTGATAGAGTTCATATTCACGCGCAATCAGTGTGCACATTCCCTCATGTGCGTATATGTAGCTTATAAAACGTACAACAATTTGACCAGCCATCTTGATATTTTCTTCCTCTGGCTAATTAGTGGATTGTACCTTTTCTGGACTGCCTGCCGACGACGGATGGACTATCTACTCGACCTCTAGAATCTAAGCTGGATAAGCTGGTGGCGGTGTTTTGATAATGATTGTTGATTGCCACGTGATCATCGCTATCAACGTTCAACAAACGTTCAATGATCTCACCTATCACCTATCGACAAGCAATCTTTTGTCCAACGTCTTTCATACGCCTCTGACCTCAACTGTTTCCCTCTGTCTTCGGATGTCACGCTCCGGATCTCAACCAAAGAAAAAGCGTCGAGTGCAACCGCAGCGTTTTGCAGTCGATCTAGAGCCGTCGTCTTCTGGAGTTGTATCTGCTCTCAGTAATGTCACCGCCAGAGTGGAACGTCTGCAACCAAGCACCGGCAAACGCTACCAAGGCGAGCGTCTGCTCGTTACGGATACCTTGTGGCTCCCCCCCGAAGACACTGCCCTTGGACTCGATGCTGACTCTTCGAAGAATGAACAATTGATAGATAGCAACGTTATAAGCAATGAGGCGGAAAACCCGGACTGCTCCAGCAAGAAGAGAAAGAGGAAGGACAGATCCTTGGCATCGGTAAGTCGCATTCGCGTTGCTAGGGATGTGCACTCATTATTGTTGTAGCAACGTCCGATGGTTCTCTGGAAGACTGGCTTCCGTGACATCTATCTAGATGAGTTGTTGCGCTGGGAAGGAAGGGGCGATGCATGGAGCAAAGGAGATACGCAGTGCGCGGATTGCTTAGGACGACGTACGGAACCTGCTGCAGTTGGGGCTTACAGGTGCCATGACTGCTTCTACCCTCATATGATTTGTAAAGATTGCTGCTTGCGGCGTCATCGCATGCTCCCTTTCCATAGAATTCAAGTGCGTTGGCCGTTATCACATATTCTGTATCTACATTCATCACTTACTGACATCATCTGCATCAGGAGTGGACTGGGTCCACATTTATCGACTCGTCGTTGAAGGCCCTGGGACTTCGGATCCAACTGAATCATCTTAGCATGAAATGCTCCCGCCCAGAGGCCAGTCACACCAATCTCACGGTCCTACATACGAACGGCATGCATGAAGTAGCTATTGACTATTGTGGGTGTCAGCCCGTGTCGAAAATACGCCAACTTTTGCGGCGCGGTCTCTATCCTTCCTCCCAGGACAGTCCACGTACATGTGCCACCTTCGACCTTCTTCGACATCTCCATATGCTGTCGCTTACTTCAAAATGTTCGACGTATGACTATTATCGGGCTCTGGAGAAGCTTTCAAACAATAGCGGCGTCGACATCCCTATTTCGAAATATCGTCCCCTGCTGCGGATGGTTCTTCAGTGGAGACATTTGAAAATGCTGAAAAGGGCAGGACGAGGGCACGACGAATCAGGAGCTGCGGGAACCAAGGAAGGAGAACTGGCCATCAGCTGTCCGTCGTGCCCTCACCCCGGTATCAATCTTCCAGTAGGCTGGGAGAAAGCCGAGGAGAAAGAAAGGTTCGTAGATGCTTAAAGCTAGATATCTAATACTCATTCCTCCACAGGTACCTATACCTCGTTTTTCTTTGTATCGACGCCAACTTTCGTTTAAAAAATCAACTCGTATCAAACTACTCTGTGGACCCTGGCCTAGGCACCGGTTTGAGCTATACTATCAAACGAGAGCCTTATGAACAATACTTGAAGAGTCGCGCAAATGACCTCGACATTGATGTATGAAATACTGAACTCATTGTTTTCCTCCTTAACTGATGCTTCATAGGAATCTCGTCCGAAAGGATGCGGCCTTCAGGCAGTCGACCAGGCCAACACGAAATATAGCAAGGGACTTAGATACACTGGCGTATCAGGCATCTCGTGTGGCCGAAGTGAAATGCTTATGCCGTGTTCCGTCGGAAACTTATACAAGGGAGAAAGGTCAGTTCTCGGAAATGGGACTTTTTGTTGTAGAATTGCACTGACTCTTTCGTGACAGGTATGCGAACATGGACTTCGTATGCGGATCTGTCCTCCGCTTTGTATATGTCTTGCTTATCGTCTTGAGCTATGACATCGCCTGCCACTGGTTTGTCAACTTGTTTAATCGAATTCGCGACCATTGGCCCCAAGAACTCAAGCCACGTTCAGAAGTCTCTCTTATTCCCCTAATACCAAAGCTACACGAGAAGGGGCATACACAGACCAAAGGACATGAACAATTCTCGTACAATCTCTGTCAAGGGGCTGGTCACACGGATGGAGAGTGTCCGGAGCGCATCTGGTCGGCTCATAACGCACTTGGAAATGCTACCAAGACTATGGGACCTGGTTCTAGGCATGACGTACTCGACGACCACTTTGGGTTCTGGAATTACGAAAAATATATCTCTATGGGTACGTCGTCTTCCCAGGCTGCCGTGAATAATCTGTCTCACGTTTCTCAGGCAGGAGTCTCATGCGAAAGTATCAGAAAGCCGTTCCCGAGCGCAACAGGCAAACAGAAGCGCACCGCGGATTTACCGAGTCAATCAGCCCTGCTGATGTGGCAAAATGGACCCAGATGGTTGAACAGTGGGAGCAAGCCGTGTATCCGAGGGACAAGCTGGACAACCCGTATCACGTCGTCGGAGCTGGTACGTGCACTTAAGTATGAGCAGAGGAACTTTCTGATTGGCAAAGCTACAGATCTCACTCAAGCCCAAGTACGCAAGGAACTCGCGGAAGAGGAAGATAGGCGAGTCGCTAATGGAGGCACAGTCTATCATAAGACCAGTGCATCGGTATTTCTGAACAACGGATTAGCAATTGAAGACTCGCAGTGAGTTTCAAGAGTGTATGATTTGGTACATGCTAATCGGTACAATGTAGGCGTCGTCTTGCATGGGTGGTGAAGCAGAAAGACAAGGAAGCGGCTACGATAGCTGAAGAGCGTGCATCGCTTCGCAAGGAGATCGAGAGGTGGAAAAAGGTCCAGGCCATATACATGCCGGGTCTTCTACAACATCTCTCCGACCTCGAGCGAGCCAATCCTGAAAGTACCGGTGAAAGCGAGAAAGCAGAAGACATACGGCTTTGGCTTCCCTCTAGCCTTTCTAAGGCTGATAGAGACTCTATATGTCTCCCTGGTCTCGCCAGCGTAGAGGAACGCCTAAGAACTGCGCAATGTGCCGACGCCCTGGCTTCCATACGGGCTACACTCCGCCTCAAGAGCCGTATGGTGCAATTCAAAAACAAAAACATCCGCGGCCAACGAAGTGGGACTCGATCCCGCGAACTTATCAACCGCGTTCACAACCGAGCTCGAAAGTACGCTGCGCGGTATCGAGCTGCCAGAGCGGCGAAGCTTGTACTCAGTGGACCTGGACCATGGGAATCTACTCTTCGACCTCTTCAAGACTCGGACGTACGATCGTATCAAGATCCGGAGCGCCTTAAACCCAGCCAGAGAAGGCCGGGCACCTACGAAGACGGCAAGGAGCCAGAGCCAGCTTGTACGGAAGATGGCAGGGTGGATGACGGATCTGGTATCGATCTTATGCCAGAAAATCGCAGCCGACGCGACGGCAGTGGACGAACTCGCCTGATGATCTCCTGGATATGGACGGTGGCTTCTTCTAACGCGGATTCTCCTGAAGCCAAGGACGATAATCTCCTTAGAGCGGAATGGGCGAGAAGTCGAGCTAGGGTCAATCGGGCAACTGAGGAGGTCGAACTGATACGGGAGGAGATGCGGAGGGTCTCGGAATATGTCAAATGGAAAGCGACGTGGTGGAGATTGCGGCAGCGAGCGCGTTTGGTCCAGGATGTTGTCCTCGCGGAGGGTTTGTCGTCGTATTGCCTGGATCAAGCCTCGCGCCAAGAAGCATTGTGTACATCGTTCCAGGAAATCTGGAAGACACCATTGGCAGACCTTCTCCCCGCCGCTGGCGAAGCAGACAAGCATGATTTCGAGGAAGACGGCACTGATGAAGAAGACAACGGCGCTAGAGAGGGTGGCGATGACAGGCAGGATGGCGGTGGTCATGATAGCGATGCAGAGGGAGACGGAGGAGACAACGAAGAGGGGTAGTGCGCCAACAACTGTTCCGACAACGATGAGCAACGACGATGTGCTAATAGCTGCTCCGAAATAGGTATGTCGTTGACGGTCGTCGTTTCCGTGAACCGCCCTCATCACGAGCCCTGAATTGCAATTTCTGAAGATGTATTTACAATTTTGATTCCGAAATTCAAATCCTGTTGATGTCATCCAGCCAGTAAGTCACACCTAAGCCATTTCGGATTGGATGGCGAAGTGGCCGCGGCCAGTTTGCCTGCTGGAAAGAAAATCTATTTTGGGTAATTTCCCGGTTTGATTGTATCAGACAGCCGCACTGGCTGGTTGAATCAACTTGTGTGAGGTGGAATATCAAGGTGCTTGAGCTCGAAAGATTCAAGACGATCATCCGTTGCAGTAGACATTAATTAATGACAGCTAGACGAATCAACTCGCAAGACTAAGTCGACGCCCCTTGCGTCAAGTTGTCGCTTTTTGATTATTTCACAAACAAATCTGCAAGCGCTGTTCGACCTCATTGGCGGACTTCTATACCTAGAGTTGGTGAGAATACAAACTACCAAGAACTACCTAGTTTCTACGCCATTGTAATGGGAAGTAATCCACGAACTTCAACCACTCGGTCTGTTTGAAGTCAAATCGCAGAAGGAAAACTTCGTCTTTTGAGGCGATGTTGAATTCAAGTTGGCCAACCGTCCTGATCACTCGAAAATTCTGACTTCGCATTTCGGAACCGCAGTTGAGACTTATGAGCATAATGGCCAGCAAGGATTATTAGTTCGTGATCTCTAGGAGATGGACGAGAGCAATCTGAGTTGTACAATTTCAAATTGTGTCGGTCAAGTGTCGGTACCGGTATTGCAGTGTAATGTCGCTGTTTCCTATTGTATCAACCTATAACTGAAGGGAGGTGCAAATGCGAATACTGTATAGACTGAACCAGCAGCATATTTTACTTAAATGGGATGGCCGCCACATTTCATAAGTGCTAAATAAGTGCAAGACGACTCAAAGAGGAAGCACTTCAAGAAAGTGACCAACTGTAAACGGCAAATAGACATTACCTACCGCGAAGAGAATCAGGATACGACAGTACGCATTGAGAGAAGCGATCTTCCTTCTTCCAGTACGAAGCCATAATAACCCCAGTCGCAGACATTCCTACCGCGTAACAGAACTTTCCTTTTACCGGTTCGAGAATCTGAGTCGGACCTCGGTGATTCACTTCACCAAAAGGCTGCATGTGGTATACTGGCATTGCAATTGGGAGTGTAGGGAATATTGTTAGAGAGAGAGTTCAAAAGTCTTTCTTTTCGAAATCGCCATCATTCTTCGAGAGAAGTTGCTTTGCTTTGTATAGGTGGCATAACCTCGGTCATGATTTTCGCTGTTCCATTTGTTCCAATTCTTATAATTATGATAAACGACAGGCAACAGCAGAGGAAAGGGCTACGTGATAAACTAGAAAACTGTCTCAAACAGGGACAGGCCAAATTGCCACCGCTCAGCATTCTTCTTCTTCTCCTCCTCCAATCTATCTGGCGACAACGAGGCGTAGAAAGATTTGGTGAGTTGGAAGTCGTTCTCGACCCAGCGAAAGATGTTTCCAGCAGTGTACTGAGCAAACGAGTATCGAGTTTCACCTTTTCCAACAGGAATGTTTGAATGGGCAACGATAGCAGACGGCAAAAGAATTGTCGACCCAGCAGGGAACTCGATCACAAGCTTAAGGTCCCATAAGACGAGGTGTCCACCTCGCTTCGGGTCGAAATTACCTAGGGCAGTGATCGCACAGAGCCCAAACGGTAAATTGGCGAAGTCTTTGTGCTTGAAGCAGGCCGTTTGAGGCCCAAAGTTGAACGACGCTGCAGCAAAGATACTAGAGGGGAAAAGACGTTTGAGGTGAGGGTGTCTCTCGTGGAGGGCAGCGAGGTGTTCAAGATAGTAGGCAAACAATTTTGGAGCCTGGCAAGCCATGACGGCTGATCGAAGGGTGCGTCAGTGAGAGTAAGTAACGCAAACGTGCTAAGACGGCTTACAAGAGGCGAAGCCAGCGAGGCGTTGGAAGCACCCCATGCCAGTGAGCTCGTCTACTACATCTGCATTTTTCTTTTCGTTCCTGAGATTTCCGGGAGAAGTAGACCCTCCCCCATGAGAGACGCCGCAGCGTATAGCGGGGAAGGCCCCACGACGGTGGACACGTTCGTCTTTTGGGATTGAAAGAGAGGGGCGGAGATTCTCGAGAGCGTCGGCTGCTTCCTGCATGAGACCTTTCCAGTTTTTCTCCACCGGCCGACCAGCTAAGATCAGCCAGTGCGGCTATCTGAAGCAATCAGGATGGTAAGTTACCCA